>PVKS010000114.1:0-269509 GCA_004027875.1 Aplodontia rufa
GGGTTCAGGCCGAGAGGCACCCAGGGGTGGAGCAGCAGATCCCTGGAGGCAGGGAGAAGAGGAGACCAGGGAAGGGCATTTGGGGGACACCTGCTTCCTATGCCTCACCCCAGCCCATCTCCCTCCTGCCTGTTTCTGAGTCGGGTGTCAGTCCTTCCCCTGAGGGGAGCTCCAACCCCTCCACACCACCCTTGGCCTCTTAGGGTCCAGTCTGCACTGTATGCAGAGGCCCAGTCTCTGGTGGCTCCAACTCCTGCCCACTCAGCTCCTCTACCCAAGGCAGGGGAAAGGAGGTGGAAGTGGTGTCTGGCACCTATTTGCAGATGGTACAGCCGAAGGGAAGAGGCTGCTACTGGAGGGTGAATGTCCCAGAGGCCACAGGAGCTGTGTGCACAGGAGTGGCCTTCCCTGCTCCTCTCGGAGGGATGGCTATGCCTTTGTTGCCCAACCCAGATCCAGAAACTTGTCCCACAGAAAAGCCAGTGACCTGGAGCAGTGGCTCAGCGGGTTTTGGCACTTGCCTGGCACGCATGAGGATGTGGATTCAAACCCAGCACCGCATACACAATGACGTGTCAGAGTAATGAAAGCCACGTGGAAAACTAAATAAAATTCATTCTCTCTTTCTCTACTGTCCCTCTTTCTAAAGAAAGAAAGAAAGAAAGGGGGGCTGGAGCAGTGACTCTGTGGTTACGGCGCTTGCCTGGCATGCGCAAGTACACGGGTTCAAACCCCAGCACCACGTACACAACTAAGTGTCAGAGCAACGAAAGCCATGTGAAAAACTCAAAAAAATTGATTCTCTCTGTCTCTCTTTCTCTCCCTTTCTCATTGTCCTTCTCTCTTAAAAAAAAGAAAAGAAAGAAAGAAAAAAAGAAAGGCCAATGACCGAGAGATGGATATGTGGGGGAGAAAAAGGCCTTATCCGGTGGCCAGAGATGAAGCA
The DNA here is from genome assembly GCA_004027875.1 of Aplodontia rufa. Lineage (NCBI taxonomy): Eukaryota > Metazoa > Chordata > Mammalia > Rodentia > Aplodontiidae > Aplodontia > Aplodontia rufa. The sequence continues at coordinate 947 of PVKS010000114.1, forward strand.
GGAGCCCAGACTCCAGAAGGCGGAGGGCCCCAGGCCCCAGGCAGGAGGGACAATGATGAGAGAGAGTCTGGGAGAGGGGAGGAACGCTGGTCTCCTCCGGGAACTCAGGGCCTCCACTCCACTCCTTTCATGGTCTGGTGTTTCTGCCGGTGATGGCTGGCAGGTGACTTCAGCCTTTAAGGGGCAGGAAAGGGGTTCAGCAAGTCCAGGTCATTTAACCTGTGCTCTAGTTTCTACTTGCAGAGCTGAGGAGACTCTGACTCAAAGGTCAGGGCTGCAGGGGACACGGACACCATGTGAAGGCAGAGGCGCCCAGCCTCTCACCCTGTCCTGGTCACCCACTGTGGGCCCAAGTGAAGAGTCAGTATCGCAGCAAAAGTGGCCTTCAGGTCCCCAAAGGGTCACCTAGGCAGAGGTGTCATCTACAGAGATGCTGGGGGAGACTCAGAATGCGCAGCCCAGCTGCATGACCTCCAGCAAAGAGTGAGCGAAGCCAGGTTAGTTAGAATCCCCGGTAACACGTTTGCTCATGAAAGAGGGCAGGGAGGTCAGGAGCCCCTGCTGAGGCTCTCTGAGGTCCTCAGGGCGTGGTGTGTTCTCCTGGCTCTTCCTCTAAGGCAGATGCCCCTATTCTCTCCCCCGTCTCTAGCAGGGTCAGGAACTCCAGTGCGCAGCCTGCCCAGTCTCTCCCTGCAGGAAGCCGTGAGGTCTGGGGCCTGCCTGGGGCTTCCTGGCTCCAAGGCAGGGTGGAGAGGTCCTCTGCACCTGTGTGCCTTCCCTGCTCTCAACACCTTCCCAGACAGAATGAGGAAGTCAGGAGGAATTGAACAGCTCCACTGCCCCTGGGATTTTTGTGACATCTCTCCACCCCATGACCACCTGGGAGAGAGAACGGCCAGGGCCAGCCCCTCCCAGACTTTCAGATCCCTGGCCCACCCGGGCCCAGAGGTGACCTGGATGCTGGGGCCCCAGGAGGAGTTGGGGGTTCTGGGCCACTGCATCCTGCACCCTCCAGGGCCTCTCTAAGCAGCACAAGGTGCTAACGAGACACAGGCCTCAGCAGGCTGGGAGGGCAGCAGTGCTCCCCTGTGAGGTGACGGCTCCTGGACATGGCCTCCAGGTCCTTGAAGTTGCTCCTGAGGGCTCCTGCTCTGTGAGGGGGACATACCTGGGGCATCCATCTAGGTGGGCAAACAGCGGGTGCTGCCCTCTGCCCTCTCCCAACCCAGTGGGGGGCACACAGCAGGTTGCAGAGGGCGCCAAGAGGCCTCCGGTTCCAGAGAGTGAGCCAGGTGTGCTCCCTGAAACCTCCAGCACCCCACCTTCCTCGAGGCTTGCGCTCTCCTCTCCTTCTGTCCCTCCTCTTCCCTTGGAATCTGTGAACATTCTGCATCCGCCCTGCGTGAACCTCAGCAACCCCTCCCTGCAGTCACCCCAGATGCCCCATAAAGGCTAAGACTGTGTGTCCCCCTCCAGGAAGGCATGGCCACTCTCCCTGCCTCTGGGCCTCTTCCCAGGCACCCAGATCTGGCTCCTCTGACCCCTGCCATGCTCTCCAGCAGCTTAGAAGTCCATCTCCTTTCTACAACCAAAATGCAGAGAGCGCCTCAAGGAACGTGCGGCTCAATCCCAGTAAAACCAAGCAGATAGATTTTGGGAGGCTGGAGAAGAGTGTTTTGCTTTTGTTTTTTGACTTCCCACGGGTCATGGTTCTCAGGAGAGTTGAGGTCCCCACCCTTCTATACGTAAGCCCAAGCCTGGGAGTAATCCAATCATCTCAGACAGAGTGCTGAGTGTCATTCCAGTGATGCCCAGTGACGGTCGTTGCTATTCCTGATCAGCAGAGGAGGAAACTGAGACCCAGAGTTCCTACCACCGTTGGATCCTTCAGCCCTGGCAAATGGCCCCTCTGCCCCTGGGGGCTACCCATCCAGGACCCCTCCCACCTTGGGACCAGCCAGGTGGCAGGTGCACCCCAGTCCTGGACATGTGGGGCTGGGTCCCTGTTTTCTCCTCCTGGGTGCTGCCCCACCTCCCAGGCTGTGAGGTCCACCAGATGGCCCCAGAGTCCCAGACCTCTTCAGGACATTATTTTGGGGTTCTGGGTCTTTGGAGTGGGATGAGAGCAGGTGCTGGTGTCACACCTACTTTGGACACAAGGTGACTGAGACTTCTGGGCTTCTAAGAATACAACGCCAGCCCCTGGCTCAAGCCATGCAGACCTTGGTTCCTACGGGAACCTGTTCCATCTGGTGTCATCTGCTCTGAAGCACTCTAAGGTGCTGGGGTGGTGGTAGGCATCCCTTCCCCAGGAGGTGGTCATCGCCACCCTGCAGGCTCAGTACCCCCACCAGAGAGCCACTCGATTCCTCCAAGGACGCCCAGAGCACCACTCCACACGCCCGCGGGCCTGTCAGCCCACGCCTTCTCTTCCCTCCATGTGCTGGTGTGGGGTCTTCAGCCAGCCGTAAGCCCTGAGGATAGGCCCCTTGGTGAGGGCAGGGCCTCTTCTCTTTCCTCCCATGGCTCTCATTTGTCCCCTCTGCTGGCAGCAGAGTATGGAAGGCAGGTGTGCAGTCAGCTTCTGAAGATGTCACAGCTAGGTGACTCGGGAGGACACAGGCACAAAGGAGAGAGGTTGCCCTATGCTTATGCCATAAAAATCAGAATGGGGGTTTTAACAAGACCAGAAAATAAGCTATTCACTCTGCCTGTGTGGACGAGACATCCGTGTGGCATCAACAACAGAGTGCTGTGACCACCTGGGAGAGCCGCTGGGAGCCAGGGTCAGGTGGTCCAGATGGAGGATGGGGCTTCAGGAACCAGCACGGAACCAGCATTAAACAAGTGGCCCCAGGGAGCTGCAGAGGGAAGCTGCCCATGACGCCCCTGTGTGGTTCACAGGAGCCAGACCTTGCCAGTAGCAGCAGCTTCACTTCCTCTCTGCACTGTGGGAGACGTGGAATTAGCCAGGTGCCACCACATTGCAAAGAATCTTTGTGTGCTCTGATCAGACAATAAACGAATATGTGGGCAGTTCTACCTGTTAGTCCGAATCTTTGTGGACAGGCTGCTAGAGTCTTGTGAGCCCGTGGTAATGGCAGCATTCTTTCTATAGACAGGGACTTTGCATGGGAGGGGTGGGAGAGGGGAGAAAAAATAAATATTCTCTCGACAATAAATGTCAAAAAAATAAATAAAATATCAAGAAAGAAAAAGACCTTGCAAAAACATCTCCCAGGCTCACTCACCCTGGGAGTGGCCCTGCTCAGAGACCTGGGTGAGCCGGGCTGCCCTGTGGTCCTTTGAGGTTGAATGCTGGATCAGTCCCGCGGCCTCAGGGTATTCACATGCTGCCCCACAGCTTGGGGTTTTAAACATTTTCTCTGCTGGGGAAGCCAGGCTTCCCTTCAACAGAACGCTGCCGTTGCTCCAACACTGGTTTTCTTCTCCCTAGGGCCCAGGCACATGCTCAGTGCACAGGCCACTGAGCAGAGGTGGCCTAAAAGGGAAACCAGAAAGGGGCACGGCCATTCGGGAGGGGGCAGCAGTGGCGTGGTGCATGCGGGTGGACCAGGAGGGCTGCAGGAGATGTGTCCAGCCCAGGAGGCTGCCCCAGGGTTGGTTTGAGCTGAACTTAGAAGCATGAATCAGGTGCCAGGGTGGGCAAGATGGGGTCTGAATCAGGGCCCACGTCCTGCAGCTGTCCTAGCCCATTCTGTGCAGCTGAAAGAGACAACCACTCATGCATGGGTGGCTTCATGACCAGGTTGCATGGCAGGCCGTGTCCTGAGAACCATGCTGTTGGGCAGTCCCCCCAGGGTGGACTTACACACACCTGGAGGGGAGCTCGGTCACTTGACCTGGCCTCTCGATGGCTTCAAGAGATGTGGTAAGCGTGGTGGATGAGGCTGCTGTCAGTAGACTTTTATAGTCAGCTTGTGTACAGCCCAAAATAACGACTGCAGGTACTGCCTGGTGAACACTAGACCACAGAGCTGGTCAGCACGAGGTGCTGTACCTTCACGCCACGGCAGTGCGGTGCATCGCTCGCACAGCATCCCCTAGACACCGAGGGGCCATTGAACTAAGTTCTGATGGCTACAGTGTGATAGGGCTCCTTCAGCTTTGCTATCACCTCACAGAAGGCACCACGGTCACGCATGTTTTTCGTCACTGACCAAAGCATCATTCCGCAGCGCAACCCTATCTCTACCGTAAGTCCCAACATCACCTTCTGCAGATGATTAGTGCACTGCACACCTGGTCGGAATCAGACCCCCGAACCTGGCACATCAGGTGTGCTGAAGCCTCCCTGTGGAGCCAGGTGAGCTCCTCTTTAGCATGAACCACCTCCTCTTTAGACACTCAGAGGGACCCACCACAGACAACAAAGACCCCCATTACCCGTAAATTCCGAGGATTTACAGGGCTCTCCCAGGAGCCCAGGACAAAACCCTGGCTTCGCTTTGGACAAGGTCAAGTTCACCTGACCCAGTGGCCTTGGGCCAGCTTCTTGACCTCTTTAGGTTTCAGCTCCACCGCGTATTAAGCAGGGGTCAGATCTGGCTGCCTAATTTGCCAATTCTAGAGGTACTTGACTTTTTTTTTTTTTTTTTTAAAGAGGGAGAAAGAGAGGGAGAGAGGAAGAGCGGGGAAGATGGAATGGATCTTGTTTTTTCATCTGGCCTTTGTTTCTCCGACACTTAGTTGTGTATGCGGTGCTGGGACCTCGCACACCCCAGGCAGGTGCTCCAACCGCTGAGCTGCCGCTCCAGCCCACACCTGACTCTATTGAATTATAACCCTGGTTTCAAAGCTGTCACGTTATTGCTCGACTGAGTTATTTCCCTGGAGGCTGAACGGCACCAGTCACAGTGTGCATCTGCCTCCTGCTCTTCCCACCCTGCGGGCTCAGGAGACCTGCCGGGCGCCCCTCTCCTCCTGGCAAGTCACTACAGGGAGCCGCCACTGCCAGGGCCCTCGCTTTTCACCTGCCTCCTTTCCTAGGTAATTTATCAAAATGTTAATACCTAGGAAGAGCCCCCGTAGCTGTATTTCTTGATCTGGAGAATGGCTTAATTATCTGACTTTACACCATTTACTTAGAACAAAGGGCAAATTTTTGCCTTACAAAAAAACAAGTTTTTGATGGGACAACTTTTCAAGACTTTGAAAAATTAAACCAGTGTACATCTTGGTGATGTCTTGTTCACTATTTATCCACTAAAAACAATTCGATCCTGGTTTTTGTGCTCCTGCTGTGTGTCTGTTCTGAGGAGGTCACTTTGGCCAAGTCCCCACCAACACCATAAACAAGTAAATGCAGCTGGCCGTCTTGAAGGAGGCCACTCATGCTCATCCACCTACTGCTGAGCCCGAGCCCCAGTCTAGCTGTCTTCTTAACTTTGGACCCTTATTTGTGGTCCTATGTCCGAGGATTATTGTTTCAAATTAGCTTGTAGAATCCTCTACCCCATCTCACCTTTAAAAATTTCTTATGTAGGGATTGGAGCGGTGGCTCAGTGGTTACGGCACTTGCCTGGCATGCGCGAGGACACGGGTTCAAACCCTAGCACCACGTACACAACAAAGTGTCAGAGCAACTAAAGCCACATGGAAAACTAAATAAAATTGATTTTCTCTCTCTCTCTTTCTCTCCCACTGTCCCTCTCTCTCTTTAAAAAAAAAACAAAACTCATGTCTAAGAACAAATATGGCATAATGAATCCCATGTCTGTGTATGATTATAAAGCTCCAATAAAATATTTTAAAAAATAAAGACCTCCCCTTGGGCTGGGGTGCAGCTCAGTGGTAGAGCACATGCCACGTGCAGGAGGCCCCGGATTCAAGCCCCAGCACCGAAAAAACAACACAAACAAATAAGACACTCCCCTCCGCCTGCTGTTCCCGAGTCAACTGAGACTCTCTCTCTGCCTTAGGGGGACAGTTCTTGCCACTACCTTGCGTGAACTTTTGCAGACTTGTAGATGTTCACCTTGTTGAACCCAGAGGTGCTCCAGGGGCCTGTCCTGCCCACCAACAGCCCTCACCTCTCAAGTGTCAACAGAGAGCCCAGGTGCGCTCAGCTAGGGGTGAGTGGCGAGCGAGCGAGGCTTCATCCAATCCCTCTGGCCAATTCTACGACAGTCGACGTGCAAGGTTCTCTCTAGTCTTCTCAAGGGAACTGCTGGTCACCGTTTGTAACTTCCGTCCAGCCCAACTCCTGAGTCTTGGGAAGTCCTTGACACGGGCTCTGGATGGCTCCTTGCCCCCGAGGTGCACATGGACAGGGGTCCCATGAGGGGCAGGTGCTTCCTGGCAGGTCTGGGCAGGAGCCGCGGACTCTGCCTTTCCAACAGCTCCCTGCAGATGCTGGTGCTGCCAGGCCACAGACCACGCTCGGCTGGTTCATCGGCGTCCTGCGGCAGCTGCCATGGACAGTGAATGAGGCGGCTGGTGATCCCCACGGGTTTCCTTTCGCGGTGGTGGACGCCAGAAGGCTGAAGCCAGGGTGTGGCAGGGCTGTGCTCCCTCTGGAGAGTCCTCCCTCCTACAGTCGCTGATGGCCACAGCCTTCCTAGCTCAAGCCCCCAACTCTCTAACCTCTGCTGCTGTCCTCATCTCCTCCTCTCCTGTGGCTCTCTCCTTTGTGTGTCTCTGAGGTCGCTTGCCACTGGACTTAGGGCCCACCTGCATAATCCAGGAAGACCTCACCTTGAGATCTGCAACTTAATTACATTTGCAGAGACCCCTTCTCAAATAAGCCCACAGTGACAGTTTCTGGGTGTCAAGAGGTGTGCGAGTCTTTCAGGGAGAAACCCTTCAACCCGCTACAGGGGCCACCCTTCACCTCACTACGGGGGCCACCCTTCAACCTGCTAAGGGGGCTGCCCTTCAACTCACTACCGGGACCACCCTTCAACCTGCTCCCACTACAGGGGCCACCCTTCAACCTGCTGTAGGAGGCAAGGCCATAGAGGAAATGGATATGAGTGGGGCCAAGCCGTGTCCTGTGTCATTTGCAGTGCAGTGGGGGATTAGCCTACAGGGAATTGCGCTGAAATAAACGTCCAACGGTGACAGGAAAAATGCTCTGGAGGTCACCAGGCGCTCACTTGCTATCCCAAGTATTTGGTTTTAATTAGCATCGATGGGAAACTGACAAATTGGAGAGCTGGAGGGCATGCCAGAGAAACCTCTGAGCTTGGAGGAAGCCGGCCGCCATCTGCTCCAGAGTGGCAGAAGGAGGCGCAGGACAGAGCCCAGCGGGGTTGAGCTGGTCAATGCACTAGCACCAGACTCAACAACGCTCAGCCAACTCGGGGCTCAGGGCAGAGGGTCCAAGCATCTCCAAACATTGTTCTAAGGTCTCCATTTTAAATGCTATTTACCATTTACGCTATGTATTAATATATGGCACTTTTAATAGACATAGTAAATAATTGTAAAACAAGTATGAACTTGGTAATATGTTGATACGCTCGATTTAATGTCTTGACAGTTGATCTCGGTGCTGCTAGACTTGGCTGTCAGGACTTGGAACTTGGGGAGGGAAAATGACCACGTGCTACCAAATCTCTCTGTATGGTAAAGATTTGTCGTCTGCACCTCCCAGGTGTCAGCGTCTGGGAACATTCCCAGGAGAAGCAAAAGGGACGTGTGCAAAACAGAATCCCCTTCTCCCCAACCCATTCCTCTGCCTGCTTGGGGCCTGAATGAAAAGCCACCTGTGCCTCCCTCATCAGCCCCAGCACCTGTGAGCAGGTGGCTTCCCTGCCCTCCATGTCCCTCCAGCCATCCTGCTCCCAGCTGTCCCTCCACCCCACAGTCACCCTCACGTCTGGCCTTGGCACATCCCCCACGCCCATGGCTAACTGCTGCTATTCTGGTCTTCAGTTTCCAGGTCGGGTGTGCACCCTCAGGTGAGTGTCTTTGGGAGGCTGTCACAGCAGCCTGGGCTGACCCTCCGCCCGCCGTTCTGCTCAGACTGTCAGACCCGCCTGTCACTCACATGCAGAACCTGAATGGGGGAGTAGAACGGTGGCTCCCGGAGGCTGGGGTGGGGTGAGGAAAGGAGATGTGACCGGAGGCTCCCTGCAGTTGGATGGAGGAGTTTGCATGTGAGATCCGTCACACAGCCCTGTGACCACAGTTCACACGGGCTGGGAGTCCCTGACCTGAAAATTCAAAACCTGGAAGCCTTCACTATCCAAAAAGTTTTGAGCGCAGGAATGATGCTCGGAGAGTTTCAGATTTCAGAGCATTTGGGGATTAGGGGCGTTTCGGCCATAACATCTATACCCGCATTCTAAATCATAAAGAACCCCAAAGTCAGAGACACTCTGGTCCCAAGCATCGCAGGTAGAAAATACTCACCTTTAAAAAGGATCCTATGAAATATCTTTCCACAATGTATACATGAAATGTCACACCCCATTTATGTCGTACCCCATAAATCTGCACTTACCATTTGTCAATTAACAAACAATAAAAACTTTCCATTATGTGCTGACCCCCAGGCTGCCAGCTCCCTCTGTGTCCTCATCATTTTGTGAGTTCAGCATCTAGCCTGGGAGACCATGGACGCTCGTTAAATATCTGATGAACAAATGAAGGATCCACACAGGGAGGGGAGATGACCAAGTCTGCCTCAGTGAATGTGTCTGTTATAAAAGTGACACAGGTTTGCGATGAACAAAGAGGGCGACAGCAAAGTTACTTCTCCGATCTCATTCTTTAGGAGCAGTGGCTGATTTCAGTTTAAGATATATTTTCTCAAAATTTAAATAAAAGTAATAGTAAGAATAGGTACACAGAGGTGCACACTGCAGGGTTTTTAAAGAATAGATATAAACTTTACAGAGATGCTACCTTGCGACTTGCCTTTTCCGATGCACAGAAGGATCGTTCTGCACGTCCACAGATGGCATCTTTTTGAAGCTTGCACGGCTCTCTGTCAATATACCATATCATATTTTCTTTTAAAATGGAAATTTTGTTTTGGGATGATTTTAGATTTAGGGGAAAGTTGTCAGCACAGTTCAGAGTCCCCATATTCTCCCAACGCTGCCGTAACATTGCTGCATTTGTTAAACCTGGAGTTTACGTTGATCATCGTTATTGACTGCGTGCCTTCCACGATTGTCCCGCTGACACTCTTCTCGTCCAGGATCCAGCCCTGGCGTCCCGTGTGTCCGGCTGCCCTGCTCCAACCAGCCCCCGCTGGTGGGCCGTTGGCACGTTGCCCTTTTGCCTGTGTCAGAGACTAAGTTGCAGCTGCCTCATGTCAAGGTGCCCACGGGCTTATGTGCGGTTCTGGGAAGGGCAGCGCTTCGTTCTCCCAGGAGCTGGGCAGAGGACGCAAGCCTTGCAGACAGAGGCTGAGGAAAGCAGATCGCGGAGCGGAGAGCAGGCGTGTCGTTTCAGAGCTGCCTGGCTGACACCGCTGTGATTCAGGCTGACTTCCGCACGCGCTGACACACCCACCCAAACTGACAGGAAGTGTGACCCTCGCTCTAATCTCTTCTTGGAAGGCCCTGCGTGGCGGTGTGGGAGCTCGGCACGGATGAACCCGTTCAGCTGGTACTCTGGTCTGTTGCCATCCTGGCCCAGCCTGCCACCTCTTGTCCTTCTACAAGGATGTGGGAGATGTGGATCTGGAACGTTCTGAGGGCTCAGTGGGAGTGACATGGTCCTCCTCCGAGGCCTGGCCTGTCCAGCTCACATGTAAGCAGCTCCTGAAGTGTGCACAGCTGCAGGGGACTCTGCAAAGCCACCAGGGAAGAAGCACCTGTTACAGGAGCAAAGCAGGTGCCCCAGGGTCTGGCGGGAAGGCAGGGGCAGCGCTCTTCCTGCTGATCTGTGCCAGTCAACAGCGGCCCCCTCTGGTGCGTTCTTTTCATCCTTTTTCCTGGCTGTGCCCTACTCCGAGGGTCTCTGGTTCATCTGGAATCACCACCCCACACGTGCATGTACCCACCACCATGCACGAAGAAAATGAGCCACTGACCCCCTTCTAAGACCCTGCTGCTAACCCCTCTCCCCCGCAAGTCCCCTCTGAGGCCAGGCATGCTCACCTACAGAACCAGCAGGACAGGGACAAGATTAAGGTCCTCCCCAGCTCCAACATCCTTGAATCAGAGCATCCTTGGGGAATAAAGGAAGCGTGGGCAGGCACATCTGGTGCAACCCTCTGGTCAAAGATGAATGGCTGTGTGACCTTAGGGAAGCTGCTTAGCCTCTCTGAGGTCTGTATTCCCAACTCCACCCCCCACTCCACCCCCTGCACACACACAGTACTTCCTAGCTTGCAGAGGTTTCCTGGGAAGCTGAGAACACGGATGAGCAACGTCTAGTACAGGACTCGCAGTAACTAAACAGCCACCGTAATTACAAACATTATAAGAATTCTGAGCCATTTCAACCCCACAATGAAAGGGGGACATTTTTAAAGTTCAAAGCCATTTAAGGTAAATCAGGTACACTTCACACTGCCACTGTCTCCCAGAGTGAATTATTTGCCTTGAAAAGGGTGATCGATAGAGATTATTAACTCGAGGAGGGAAGTAGTTTCAAAGAACAGTCCAAGCACGTGGAATCTTAATTAGGTGCCATTTTTCTTCTGTTCACCTAGAAAGAACTGGTTCCTGGGTCTGCAGGGGTGGGGGTCAATTGAAAAAGGGTGGAAAGAGCTTAGAGGATTCCTGCAGGCCAGGAGAAAGCCGGGACTGTGAATGGGAGGCGTCCTGGGAGAGCTGGCTCTGCCGGAGGTGGGGGGACGTCCCTGCTGTGCAGTGCCGCCCCAGACAGCGCCAGCATGCGGTCCTGTGCACAGGGTTTGCGAGATCTTTCGTCACCGGCCAGCCTCCCCTGAACTTGGACAGCAAAGCCAGCAACTGGACCCCAGGAAGCCATCCCTGCCCAGCTCCCCTGCTGATGGAAGCCCAGGCTGTGGGTGCAGCCCTTGGGGGGTGATGTCCCTTTAACCCACTCAGGGGTGCAGCCCAGGAGGTTCCTGGACTGGAGACCCCAACCTTGTGCTTGAGTGACACCTCCTATCACCTGCATGCCGATTCAGGAAAGTCCCCCCACTCCTCTGTAACCCACATGTGGGCCTCCACCCCAGAGGTTGCTAAGCAGGACAGAGAGAGAAACAGCCACCACACGTGTCCAAGGCGCCATTCTCTCCTGTCCACTCCTGCCCCAGAACCTTCCTGCCCCGGAACCCACCATGGAAAATCCAGAGAAAGGTCTTTAGGGAGGCAGGTGGGGGTGACTCTGGGAGGGGACAACTCTGGGAGGGGACAATGTCCCTCACTGTGCAAAGAGAGAGGCCAATGAGGCCCAGTGCCCAGCGAGCCCCAAGGCTCTGGCTCCATGCTGCCCACCTCCCTGCCACCAGGCCACCCCTCTGCGGCTCACTGTGATGATTCGGTTTGATTATGTTCCAGAGCCCAGCCACTGGCCCTCCCACCTATTCAGTGCCCCCCTCCAGAGCCTGACTGTAGTCAGGGCCGAGTGACCGCAGGCCCATGCTCATGGTCCCCACTCAGCGACACTGGGACCACCCCTCCTCCTTGAGCCCGGCCTGCGTAGGTCTCCTCCTTCTGTTCTTCCACTCCTCCCCAGCCTGAGCTCCCACCCAGCTGACCTGTCCCCTGTGGCCTCCCCTTGCCTGGATCACCCTCCACCTGCCTCCCCAGCTCCAGTGTGGCCATCAGCACTCCCTTTTCACCTCTGGACCTGCCAGTGGACACCTCCAAGTCAGATCCCTGTCCCCCACCAGCCCTGGGACAGGGCTGTGTCAGAACTGCCTTAGTGTGTGTGGGGCAAATGGGGTGATATTAAAACACCTTCCCAGGCTGTTCCCACAGTGAGAGCACCAGACGCTTCCTTCCTCATGGCCCGTAAGGTCCAGGTGAACCAAACCAGGAATGACAATGAGCATCACCTACCTGGAGACAGGCCGCTGTGTTCCAGTTCCACCTCCACCAGCTGCAAGCGACTGGATCTCGCTGGGCCTCGGTGCTTACAGAGTTCGGTGAGAATGAAAGAAGTTAGCACGTTGCAACCTGGAGCTGGACTGACGCCCGCTAAACGCTGTGCTGCTGGGTGGTGTCATTACGAAAGGAGGATGGTTGAGAGCAGCGTTAGAGATGCAGACGCTGCCGCGGAACCCACAAGCGGCAGCGCCTCCGTTTCTACAACCAATCATCTCATCTGGGGTAAAATCTCCCATTTCCACCAGCAGCAGAAAACTCTTTTTTTTTTTTTTTTTTTTTTTTAAGAGAGAAGGACAGTATGAGAGAGAGAGAGGGAGAGACAGAATCAATTTTTATTGAGTTTTTCACATGGCTTTTGTTGCTCTGACACGTAGTTGTGAACGTGGGTGCTGGGGTTTGAACCCATATACTTGTGCATGTCGGGCAAGCACCCTAACCACCGAGCCACCGCTCCAGCCCCAGCTGGAGCCAATTAAGCCAGTAAGGACAGTGGGTGCCGCTTCCCTTAGAGAAGGCAGTCTGGTCTGCAGTTGCCAGCTAATCAGATCTAAGTTTGCCCCTGTTGCTTCCTCCTGCCTGCAGCCCCTGCCCTCCCTCCTTCTTTTGGGAGTGGTGGGGGTGAGGGAAGCTCTTGTGGGGTGGGGGTAGCAAGGGGCTCTGTGTCTTCCCCAGGTCCTCACTAGCCTCCCTCCAGGTGCTCTAACTGCACCTGCTCCTCAGGGGCTGTGCTGGCCCTGGTCTGAAGGTCACTGCCTCTCCCTTGGCCTTCTCAATGCCTCCAGGTCTCTTCCCCAACTCCCAAGACTCCCAGGAGCCAGAATGCAGCATGGCCCCAGACCCCTCCATCCAGGTCTGCACACCCAGAAGCCGCTCTCCGGCTCACCCACCACAGATAGATGTTTCCAGATTCTCCTGCCGCCCACCTAGGATCTCACCCGTGAAATCTGTTGTCCTGCCCCAGTGTTGGCCAAGGGTAGAAGGGCACTGGGTCCCTTCTCAGGGGACCCCTGCCCCAGGCAGCCAAATGCCTTTTGCCCCTCCCTCTTTAACGGCAGTGGCAGCCCCTGTCCCCTATTGTCTCGCATGATCCCGTCAGTCAGGACCCATCCCCAGCCCAGAAAGGAGAGACCTTTTTCTTGCTGGAAGAGTAAATATAAAAGTGGGCCCCAACACTCCTTCCCTCCTAGTCAGTGGTTCTCGGTGGCTCTGGTCATTCTGCCCCTGGGGACGCTTGGCACAGTCTCAGGCATTTTCAACTGTGGGGGAGCAGCCCCCATCAAATACGTGGAAGCTGGGGACTGCCCAATACCCCACAATGCCCAAAAAGGCCCCACTAGAATGACCTGGGAAACCGCTCTCAGCTTAGACCCCTGAGTGCTCTCTTCTGTCCCCCTGGCCCCTGCCCAGGCAGAGGACACCAGGATGAATAGAGGGCGGCGAGGAGGAAAGAGCAGGTGGAAACGAACATTTTTAAAAGTCCCCCTTACAGTGTCCCCAGCCAAAAGTCCTTAGCACTATGGGAATGCAGAGGGGCTCCTAACATCCAGGGATCAGAGAGGGTCTCCCTGAGGGAGTAGCATTTAAACTTCGGTTTGAAACAGAAGAGGAGCAAGGTTCTGAGCAAAAGGACAGAAAAGGCCCAGAAAAAAATGAAAAGCGGACAAAGATGGATATTGGGGACAGCGGAGGGGGGTGCGGGGGCTGGGGGCGGCCTTGCTCTCAGGGCGGCGGAAGCCACTGTTGGCCAAGCATCGCTGGGTAAGATGAGCAGGCTGCGTCCAGGTCTGGCTCCCGGTGGGTGCCCTCTAATCCCCAGTCCACCTCGGACCTTCCAGGCTGCATAGCTCTCAGCCAGCTGCGCACATCCTGCGTGCGTGTTTGGGACCCAGCGTCTGAGCCCCGCACCCCCCTGGTAGAGCGGGGCTTTCTTCAAAGGACTCTGAGGGTAATCAGAACACTTCCTCCACCCAGTTTCCCATCCTGCGAACGTTGGAACAAAATCAACACGGGTGCAATTACAACAAGCCGGAAATAAGTCTATGCACACTGTTGTATTAGTCTAACTCAGTTAAGCTGTTATCATCATACGTTCTATGATTACATTGCATGTTATCTACTAAGCTTTTCTTTTTAAGAGAGAAGGAGAGAGTGAGAGAATTAACCTTATTAGTTTTCCATCTGGTCTTTGTTTCTGTGACACTTAGTTGTGTATGTGGTGCAGGTGTTTGAACCTGGGTCCCTGCACACACCAGGCAAGCGCTCCAACCTCCGAGCCATTGCTCCAGCCCAACGCTGGATTTCATTAACCAAAGAAAAACACTGATCAGAAAAGGCGCCTGTGACACCATTCCCGTATATGGACCTCCAGAAACAGCAGAGAGATTTTCAAGTCGTCTGCAGAGGAAAACTGACTCCTATGCATAAAACGCCGAAGATGCACATTTCCTTTCTGAGGGTGGGGCTGCAAAGTCCTTCTTAATGTTTTTTGTTTTTTTTTTTTGAGAGAGAGTAAGAGTTAATTTTTTTTTTTTATCTGCTTTTTGTTTCTCCGACTCTTAGCTATGTGAATGGTACTGAAAATCAAACCCAGGTCCTTGCACATGCCGGGCACGCGCTCTACCACTGAGCCACCTCTCCAGCCCCGCACATGTAAAGAGCACATGCTTGTGTTCAAAAATCAAAGGGGACTTTTCCATGGAGGAGTGCGTGAAGGGACAACTTGGAGGGGAGAGGTGGATAATGGCTGAGTTCACAGCATGAGTGATAAAGGTCCAGAAGGCCTGGCTGGGAAGGAGCAGCAGGAGCCTCCTCACTCTCTGAGAGCTGAGAGAAAGCTCCAGGCTCTGAACAGGGGGCCTCTCAGGTGAACCTCCACCCCCTCCCCAGGATCCTTGGCTGCCCTCCCCAGAGGCCAGCTGCAGGGCAGACCAGAGGAGAAGGGAGAGGGGCCTCTCCTGACCCCAGCACCCGAGGCCAAGCTCTCAGGCTTTCTGAGCCCTGTGCACACGGCACGGGGTCTTGCTAAGTTGCTAAGGCTGGCCTTGAACCTGCCATCCTCCTGCTCCAGTTTCCGGAACCTCTGGGATTACATTCATGAGCCACCCTGCCCAACCCTGATTATTTGCCTTTTGAATAGTTTCAATATTAACATTTTTCATGAAGAGAACTGTAAACAAGATTCAGAACCAAAGTCTCTTCCTGCTCCAGCTCCGCTCTCAATAGATAGCTGCTGTTCTTGGTGTCTCATGTGTCCTCTAGAAGATTCCATTGCTTGTACGGGCAAATGTGAGCATCAGGTCCTCTTCTATAAAATGCTAATATAGATGTATTAGCTTTTCGGTCTTGTGTAAGAAATCCACAAACTTCGCAGCTTAAAACAGCACCCACCTTGGATTACCTCGTGGTTTCTGCGGGCCAGGGCGCTGGCTCAACTGGCAGGCGGATGCTCGGGAATCCCCGCCTGCTCCCTTGGGTGGGGGCTGAGGTCTCATCCAGGGCCCAGGGGCCTTGTGCAGGCTCGCCAAGGCTTCTTGCAGGTGGGCCCGAGCCTTGGTTTCCTACTTGTGTGTCTCCTGCAGCTCTCAACCCCTGGGGGCTCCTCAGACCCCAATCCTCTAGCCGCTGGGCGCAATCTGGCAGAGCACTTGTGAAAGTGTGAACGGTGGGCGTGGCTTGCACTTTGTTTCTCAGCACCGAGAATCGAGCACTTCTACATCACCTTCATTTCAGGAGTTTAGTGATCGTGAAGTAACCAAGGGACAGGCACATCTGTCATCTTCGCCACTCTGCCTCCCCTAATCACGGGAGTGCCAGCTGTCACCTTGCCTTTCTCCCTGTGAGAAGCCAGGCCCTCGAGGGCTCTCCCCGCACCCTGGTGACCAGAGGGTCACACTGTCTGTGCCCTTTCACATCCTGCCAGTTTCCTTATCCACATCTTTGCGTCTGGCCCCCAAATCAGAACCCCAGAGAAAATGACCATTGATGAAGGGACAACAGAACCTGCGTATCCTCTGGTTTCTGGGCGAGGACAGCCGGGAGCCTGACAGCCCTGCTGTGGAGTGGACAGAGGAGGCTCTGGAGGCCCAGGGGACCGACCAGCAGCCCTGTCCACGTAGTGGGTTCATGGGTGGAGATCCCGGGAGGACACATTGTAGCATCTGAGGACGAGGCCTCCAGGAAGGGGCCACCTGCCTGTGCCAGGAGCTCCGGATGGCAGCTGTGGAGCATCGCTCCCAAGCCCTGTTCCCTGCCTGCAGCCCCTCTCTTCTCCAGAAAGACACCTTCCCAGCTCCAGCCGGGTCCCGCAGGACTGGCCTTCTTGCTGCACACACAGCCTTGGTTCCCTGTGGAGGAGCCTGGAGGGGGCCTCTGTGGGTGGAGGGGGTGTGGGGTTCAGTGGCCTCCAGACTCCAAACCCAGAAATTCCAGGACTCCACCCTGCTGGTTCCTGTCTGATCTGGGGTGTCAATACCAGCTTTCTCAGCCACCTCCCCTCCCATTCTCGAAAGAAGAAAAAAGAGAGAGTCGATGGAAATAAATTAAATGCCACGCTTTACGCTCCAAAGATATTGACGTATTTTAGTGGAAGGGATGAATCACAACAGAAAGACACCAGGTCCCATAAATAGCACCAAGCCCTGTGTCTCATCCCACCCCCGAGCCCCAGGCCCCGTCAGCTGTCCTCCTCCGTTCTGGTCCCACGCCCACCTGGCAGCCTTGGGACTCCCACCCCACCCCCAGGACTCGACAGGTAGTGGCTGCAAGGGAGGAGCCACCAGTCAGTCCCCCTGGCCCATATATAGGGACCCCGTGCTGGGACCAGGCTGTGTCTTGCAAAGCCAGCCAGGGTTTCCCATCAAGGACACATCACACAGAGGGGAGGGGCGTCCCTGGGTGTGCGTCCTTCTCATTTTAATGTAGGCACAAACACACAGTAAAATTACCAAATTGACAGACATGACTGGGGAGCTTGGACAGGTGTGAGCGATACTCCTACCAAGATCTAGAAATTTCCATCACCCCAGGAAGTTCTTTCACGCCTCTCCCCCACCACAGCGAAGCCACATTGCTCTTCCTCTTTTTCACGTTCTAAACCTGGATGTGCCTATCTTCATTCAGAAGTAATGGTTTGTGTCCCTGTTCTGATCCGTACCTTTGAAGGTCGGCCTTGCCCGACTCAGGAACTCCCTATCAAACACCCACTCGCCCCAGCTTCCGCTGGTAAGATTTTGTTGGTGAGTGTATCTGGATCTTCTCTTACTTGGATCAGATAGGAGGATCTCTGGGGTCCACAGTTCTAGAGGCACTTGGTTCCATGAGTCTTATACCAACAGACGCTTGTGAAATAAATTTAGGAAGCAGCTCAGTGCTGTTCCAGTTGTCAACAGGAACCCTCCAAGTGCACGTTCTAGGACCCCCGAAATCTAGGTGTCCAGACTGCACATACCCTGCCCCCAGATCCCAAGTCCAAGAACGGTGCTGCCAGTGCTGGCCTAATGTCCTGGCTGGAGGCCCAGAGGTCACGTGTCCCTGGAGATCAGTGTCCTATTCTCTCACCACCCACTCAGCCCCATCTGCCGCCCGTGCCCCTCACAAACGCACGCCCCTCCACTGCCTGCACACCCTGGAGACCACGACCACACAGGCGACTGGTGTGGCCAGACAATGCACTCACCTCCTGGCCCTAGTGGAGCCACTCAGCCCTCTGTGGGACAGAAGGGTCTTCTCCAGCTCTTCCCTAAGAAAATGATATTGTAGGAAGTGCAGTGATCCCAAAGGGCTCCAGCATCGGCAGAAGACACCCATGTGTCCACTCATTAAAAACATGGTGCCCATAAGGGGCTGGGGCCTTTGCCAGACTCCCAAGGATTCCCCAAAGACTCACCCCAAGGTGGAGCTAGGAGAGAGGCAAAAAAGAGGGACCGGCCACCTGGAGGAGCCAGGGGCCCTTAGAGTGAGGGAGGGTGGCAGGAAAGCTTGCACAGGCGGGGACACAGGAGGATGGGTCTGGAAGAACTCCAGTCAGGAGAGGATGGGCTAAGAGGACTCTAGGAGGGAGGGGGTGGGAGGGTGAGAGACACGCAGGGAGTAGGGTGGAAGGTGGGGCTGGTGAGGGCTGTGGGGTTGGGTGACCCTGGACACCACAGGTGTTGCCAGAGGACGAGTGTTGATGTCTACATCCAGGTTCTTGGCGGCTCTAACAAAGAACTGAGCAAGACACACAAGAGAAGCAGCCAGAGTCCTAACTTCGTGAAAGGGGAAATAACTCCGGGAAGCAGAGTGGACCAGCAGGCGAGGGCAGCCCAAGGCCCAAACCAGGAACCTGTGGCTTATATCTGCCATCAGTAGGGGACTTCCAGAGGGGCGATACTTGCTTGGCTTCCCTTCCCTTGGTCCTGTTGATACCCAGGATAGGAGTTCCCATAGCAATGTGGGTGACAAGCAGGTACACTGTCCTGTGACCTGGCCAATGACTGCTATGTCCCTCATCCTGTTGTCCCTGACCTCCTGCCTCAGTTCCCCTGAAATATGTGGTCCCAAAATTCTGGAGGGAATTTGGGACCTAGAGGCCTCCTCTTCTGAATCTGCTTCATGCTGGCTTGGGTTGTTGTTCCTGCCTAACTGGGGATCATGAAGCTCTCATCCTATGTGATTAAGAAAGACAATGGAGGGGCTGGAGTGGTGGCTCAGCAGTTATGGTGTTTGCCCGGCATGCACGAGGACCCAGGTTCAAACCCCAGCACCACATACACAACTAAGTGTCAGAGCAGCAAAAGCCATGTGAAAAACTAAATAAAGTTGATTCTCTCTCTCTCTCTTCCTCTCCCTCTCTCTCCAGCAAGAAAAAGAAAGAAGTAAGGAAGGAAGGAAGGAAAGAAGGAAGGAAGGAAGGAAAAGACAGACAGACAGTGGAATGCCTCTGACACCTGAGATGCAGTAGGGGTCAGGGCACACGGTGAGAGGTCGGTGTTGAGCCTGTGGGACCATCTGGGCATGCATGGCTTCCAGTTTGGAAGAAACCAGCTTAGTAGGTTTAACAGTTAAGGACTGAAAGTGAGGACCAAGATGATGTTTCTAAGAGGAGCCACAAAGAGGCATTCCCAGTACAGATACCAGGAATGGCCACCCCATGTCCCTTGAGATTGGTCATGCATGTTGGTGGCTCTTTCATTCATATATGATTGAACCCAGGGGCACTTAACCCCGGAGCCTCATCCTCAGCCCTTTTTTTATGTTTTATTTTGGGACAGGGTCTCCCTAAGTTGCTCAGGACTTCACTAGGTTGCTGAGGCTGGCTTTGAACTCATGATCCTCCTGCCTCAGCCTCCGAGCCCCTGGGATTACAGACATGCGCCACCGAGCCAGGCGACTCTTTCCAGTGTTTGTTGGATACCTTGTTGCACTTGGCCAGTTTGTTAACATGAAAGCAGCTGCTTCTTTTGGTATAGACAAGTTTCATCTTCTGCAGAAGTCGGCAGGTCCAGGGCCCCCCGTTTGCGGCACTATGTCTGGCAGTGAGTCAAGTTTGTGGTAGGAGCTTTATGGTCTTGCTTGTCTGGACAGGAGCAGCTGTGACGTCTACAGCCCCAGCAGGCTTCCCCACTGCAGTCCCGATGGCTCTGGTCAGGACAGTGAGGACCACAATCAAGGAAGTTAGCAAGGGCCTGTTCTGTCAATTGGCCGTTGGATCACAGGGGAAACGGTAGAGATGAATTTTCAGGGGCTGATGGTCTGGTAGAACCATTCCCAGGGAGCACAGCCCTGTCCTTCTGTTTGACAAAACCATATAGACTTCGCTTCCACAGATTCAATACATTCCTTTGGACAGGGGAAGGATGACTTCTGGGGTTGTGAGGAGCAGCAGTGTAGGCAAGGATTCCCCTGTAGTGTGAGCCCCAGTACCCCAGGAAAATTGATTCCAGAAATTTTGGTCCCTGTGGCCAACCAAGTAGTGGCCGTTATGGTATCGGAGAGAAGGCTTTGCTGTTGGTGCCAGCTGCTTAATTTTCTAGGAATAGAGTTTCCCTGTCAGGTGCAAAATGCGAGGCAGAGAATTCCTCCGAGAATAAGGTTCCCCCCGAGAGGTCTGGGACTTGTTGGCAACTGGGCTCCAAGGGCTGCCCCCGCATGCAGGCCATGGTAGTGAGGGAACCCAAACATTGTTCTCGTAGGGACAGGCTCCCTGATTGAGATAGAACTTTGAAGGTGGTGAATTTCCCTGCAGACCGTTCAGCTCCGAGTATAACAGATGTGTTCCCTGGGGGCACTTGTTTAGCTGGGCAGGGTATCGGCGCTGTTGGGTTCTGAGGTTCTCACAGAGCGAGCTCTTGGGTGGGTAAGATTGAAGAAGGTAGGGGCTGGGTATTGGTCACCAGGACTGAGGAGTAGGTGAGAGAAGAGTGGGTCCTTAGCTGGGAGGTGGTCCCGAGTACCAGCACGGTTGTTTTTGTACCCTGTAGCCTGTCATTTTGAACCGTGGTAATGTCTGTAAGACCCCTAGAGCTGTAAGCAGTGGCTTGTTGATTGAATTTGGTAAGGAGCTAAGGGGCCAGGGCAGGGTGTCCCCAAGACTGAGAGGGTATACACAGCTGGCAAGAAGAATTAAGTTTTAGGGTCTGTGCAGCATTGCTGGCCAATTGTAGGGCCTCAGGATGAGAAATGGGAAAGGAACGTGAGGGCAAGGCAGCGGTCCTCTGCAGACGCAGCCCGGGTGGGAGACAGCAGAGGGCTCCATCCTTGAGAGCACAGCCTCCAAGACAGCAGAACCACGAGCAAACAGACCCACAAGGGAGACAGTCCCCCGTGGAGTTGTCTTGTGGCAACTATGTTCCCCACTGGGTTTTAAGACAGCGAAATTGGAGAATTTCAGGGAGATCGGCAAGCTCTAAGCAGACCGTGTTGAGCCAGTTCGACTCTATGTTGCAATCTCTTTGGGGCTTGTTCCTGTGAGGGATACTGTTTTTTTTTTATTAGAGCAATAGTTGGGGTCCTTTAAGGTTATGTGCACCAGGTGGGCATAACTTGCCCTTCCTGTCTCCGTGGCGAATGAGGTTGATGGACTTACGTGTAAGTCAAGGGCGTTCAGCACAGAGCGCTGCCTCTCGCCACGAGAAGAGCTTAGGGTCTGCATGGAGTTATTAGGCAATTCTGTCTCCTCGTGATGCCTCTGCCCCAGCGAGGAACTGGGCATTAGAAACTCACGCTTGAAAAGCTTTTTTCCCCCCCAAATTGACATAATGAAGAGGGAGCAGAGAAATTGGTTTTGCTTTCTCCATCTATGCTGACCACCAGGGTGGTTTGGGAAGTGGTTAAAATCAACTAAGTGGGGCTGGAGCAGTAGCTTGGTGGCTTTGGCACTTGCCTGGCATGCGCAGGGATGTGGATTTGAACCCCAGCACCATGGACACTATGAAGTGTCTGAGCAAAGGGGGTCACGTGGAAAACTGAATAGAATTGATTCTCTCTCTCTGTCTCTCTCTCTCTGTCCCCCCTCTCTTTAAAAAAAAAAATCAACTCAGTGGCCCCTGTGTGTAAAGGAAATGGAATTGGCTCATCCGTGACATCCAGGGTTAACAGGGGCTCCTCAAAGGGGATGAGGATATCCTTCAGGGGGTGCCCTGGCTACAGCCCCAGGAGTTCTCTGCCACCCATGGGCTCCATCTCTGCCACCTACGCAGTGGGAGTCTGAGGGCAGTCAGTGCCCAGGGTCATCAGAGGGGTTCTGAGGACATTGCCGATCGGCTGTCTCAAGTTCTGCTTGCCGTCTCTGCTGAGTCGGATCCTTCCTGCCTTCCTCCTGATGTCTGCCATTGTAGACCATAGAGGCACCAGTTGGTTCCCATCATCTGGGCTCCTACCTGGAGCTGCTGGAGTTTCTCCTAATGTCTGCAGTGGACTGGCTGAGGGACTGTGACCTAACATAGTCCCTGCCCTGGAGGAGGGGTCTGCACTGACATAGGCTGGGAAAACTTCCCCTGGCTGATCGTAACAGGCTGCTGGATCTGCACACTTCCTGGATGATACTTCTCAATTCACCATAATTAACACACTTCCTATTGCTTCTTTTCATTCCTGACAAGATGGCGGTTATCATCTTGTCCTTCTCGTCATGCCTGCTTTAGTGTTGGAGATCCAGTTGGGGTCATTGGCTGAGAGAGTTTCAGCCCTGGAGTAATTTCCGGCTGGGGTACAGGGAAAGAGTTCATCAGCTTCCCTGCAGGCTGCTTCAGTAATTCACTCTCTCCTGAGAGTGCTGCAGTACACTGCCAAAACAAACCACAGAGGGGGCCACCAACAAACTTGCCTGGTCCTCAGAGAGCTCTCTTCACTTCTGTTTACATTGCTGGATGTCAGTGACCGCAAGGGAACCTGTACTCTTATTGTCCTTCAGTTCTGGTCACTTCCCTAAGGAGTAGGAGGCACCCCAGTAAGTGGCGCACCTAAGTAGGTAGCCCCACTATGAGTATGTTCTGGACTCGGGATGTTTGGAGAGGAGGGGCTGGTGAGCTATTTCCTTGGTGGGTGGCACAGAGGGGGTTGTTGGTGCCCCCCGCAAGAGACATGGGAACAATTCAGTGAAGGGTCATTTATGATGTCTGTATTTTAGTGAGCATTTTTTGCTGCTGTGATCAAAAAAGCTGACAAGAACAATTAGAAGAGGAAAAGTTTATTTGGGGGCTCACAATTTCGGAAGCCTCAGTCCATTGTTGGCAGACTCTGGGCCATCAATGAAGTAGGACATCATGGCCAAAGGGTATGGCAGAAGAAAGCAGCCAGGACATGGTACCAGGTAGCAGAGAGCGAGCTCTAGCTCAGCAAGAACGAAGCGCATACCCCAAAGGCACGCTCCCGATGACCCGCCTCCTCCAGTTACCACCCGGGTGATCCCTGTCCAGGTATTCACGCACTGATTAGGTCAAGGATCTCGCAACTCAATTATTTCAACTCTAAATTTCCTTGCTTTGTCTCACACACGAGCTTTTGGGGGACATCTCATCCCTAAACCATAACAGTCTGGATCGGAGGTGGGGGCAGAGGCTCTTCCAGCAACTGGTGGATTTCTGCCTTTGCGTAGTAAATAAAGGGTTTTGGCAGAGGCCGTGAAGGCTGGGGTGCGTGGGGTTCCCCTTTGCCTTGGCTTTCTCAGCACAGATCCAGCTGAAGCGTAGTGTTGTGAATTTAGCCACTGTTAACAGGTAACTACCCTCTTAACTAATATTGGGGCCATCTCTTCCTCAGGTGATCAGGATGGAAGTGGCGGAGAACAGAGCTGAAGGGACTCCTGTGGGACGAAGGTGCTTCTCATGGTCATCTGCAAATGAGGACCCTAAGGATCTAAGGACTAGGTTCCAATTTCTGTCTGAAGTGGGTTTCACGGAGCTGGGCTTAGGGACATCCGCGTCACGATTTTCCCCGGCTAAACTATGCCCTGGGCCAGCCGCGGGGTTGGGAGAAATGGGCTGTGTCCCTTCACTGTGTCTGTGGTATTGAACCTTCCCTTGAGTCCAGCACAGGCTAATTCTAACTGTGGTGCAAACTGGACTACCCAGTCGTGAGGGTCTTCAAGTAGAAGCCACCGCAGGGGCTCTTAACCGCCTGTCCTGCGCCTGTAGGTGGCGCAGATCACTGGGAGAAATAAGGTGAAATAGTAGTGATTGACACACGTAAAAGTAGTGAGGGCGGGGCTGCAGCGATGGCTGCAGCGGTTATGGCCCTTGCCCCGCATGCTGGAGGACACGGGTTTGAACCCAGCACCACATGCACAGCAAAGTGTCGGAGCAATGAAGGCTACATGAAAAACGAAATAAAATCGATTCTCACTCTCTCATTGTCCCTCTCTCCTAAAAAAAAAAAGTAGTGAGGGAGGGGGACTGGAGCAGTGGCTCAGCGGTTCTGGCATTTGCCTGGCATGCACAAGGATGTAGGTTCAAACCCCAGCATCACACACACAATGAAGTGTCGGAGCAATGAAAGGCTCATGAAAAACTACATAAAATTGATGCTCTCTCTCTCTCTCTCTCTCTCTCTCTCATTGTCCCTCTCTTAAAAAAAAAAAGAAAAAGAAAAAAGTAGTGAGGGAAAAGGGAAACTAAGCCTTCCACCTTACAGGCAATGACAGGCAGACTCCCCTCTGCCCAGATCTTTACATCGGCTCAGAAACTTGCCCTAGAAGCTCAAAATTATCTGGGGTCTTCCATTAAAAGGTCTAGAGGAGCCTCAGGCTCTCCACCCTGCTGGGCTGAGCTCTCCTGCTGTCTCTGAGGAGCTGCCTTCTGATCGTCTTCAGGCATACCCTATGAAATTGCCAATCGGAGACGTGGCAGGCCCTCGGGAGGGCTTCGGGGGCTTACTTCCTGGCTGGCTGGCCAAAAATGTAACTTACCAGAGGAGGGTCAAACCAGCTTCCAGGTTCTTGTTGTCTCAAAGAAGGAATTCAGCAAGACACACAGGAGCATCTGCCAGAGCATGGATTATGGAAAGTGAATGGCACGCTCGAACAGATAGAAGCCCCAGCAAACCCACAGAACCAGAAGCAAGTGGCTTGTAGCTGCCTTCCAGAAGGGTGGAACTGGATGTCACCCACATCTGCTGCTCCCATCCATGCCCAGGGCAGGGCTTCTCCCCCAACGAGGGTGGTCCTCCTGAGGCAGGCTGGGAGTCCATGCCCAGGGTGGGGCTTCTCCCCAGTGAGGATGGTCCTCCAGGGGCAGGCTGGGAGTCCCCATTCCAACATGGGTGAGTTCCCAGCCTGTCTCATTAGGACCACCCACATTGCTGGTCCTGTGAGTGGGCCAACACCACGCTGGGTTCTGCCAGCTTGCCATCCCTAACCTCCTGCATCACAGGGAGGGAAGCAGAGCCAGCTTTTGGAGGCTGGAGCTCAGGAGCCTGACATAGGGAGCTCCTGAGGGCCTCCTGTACGTACCAAGAGGCAGAACTGGAAGCCCCACCGTAGGCATCACCAGCAATGGGTCAGATGGCCTGTGATGCCCAGGAGCAGAGGGGAAATTGAGCAGAGTTGAGCACAGTGCCCAAGAGTGGCAGCAGGACTGGGACCTTGAGGAAGGTCACAGAGGTGTTGTCAGGGACTTCAGCCACCTTCTGGTTCAGCCCGCCTGGTGTGGCCACCAGACCTCCCCACTCCGTGCCTCCCCAGCCTCTCTAAGCGGCAATAAGGGGCAGCAGTGGGAGAGCTAATCTTCAAAGCCACTGCCCATCCCCACTCCACTCCTGCAGGATTAGAATCTTTATGGTTTGATTTTTTAAAACTTGGGGCTGGTGCGGTGGCTCAGTGGTTACAGTGCTTCCCCGGCATGCTTGAGGACATGAGTTCAAACCCCAGCACCACGTACACAGTGAATTGTCAGAGCAATGAAGGCCACATGAGAAATTAAATAAAACTGATTCTCTCTCTCTCTCTCTCTCATTGTCCCTCTCTCTCTTTAAAAAAAAATGTTAAAAACTTGAACCTAATTGAAGCAAACGGCAGCACAAGATGAGCATCAAAACAATCTGAAAGATCCTGCATCTTTATTTTAAGAGAGAGAGAGGAAGAATGAATCAATTTGATTTATTTATTCAATCTGGTTTTTGTTTCGTCCACCCTCAGTTGTGTACGTGGTGCTGGGGTTCAAACTCAGGTCCTCATGCGTGCCAGGCAAGTGCTCCACCACTGAGCCACCGCTCCAGCCCTTGCATCCTTTCTTGACCCAATACGTAAATCTAAAATAAATGAATTCTAGAATAAATAAATAAAAGGCCTCTATCAATTACATCATGGAGGCCACAGTATTAGAAGGAGGTTGGGGACATCTAGAAATGATGACAGGATTTCCTTCTTTGTCTCTCTCATGAACACAAAGCACACATTTCTCCCACAGCTCAGCCAGTTCCAGCCCAGTTCCAGCCTTGGACAATTCATCAAAGCCTCAGCCTCAGTTTCTCACCAGCAGGATGTGGATAAGAGCAAGTACAAAGGTCACAGGGCTGTTGTTAATGAGAGTAAGCGAGAGAACCCAGGTCAGACTTAAACCTGGCCAGGCGACAGGAGCAGCTAAATAAACAGGAGCACTGGTCAGGCCTAAAATCCTCCCTAACCAGAGACCCTGCCTGGTTGAGGGGCTTATGCAATGTCAGCCTCCTGTGGGATTGTTCTAAGTAATGGCAGGGCTGGCTCTGCAGGCACACTAACCGGCCTTACGGCACAGCCAGCGTGCAGGCGGCAGTCAAACCCTCCTGGGTTCTCCAGGGGGAAGAGGAAGGTGCGGGGCGCAGCTGGTGATCCCAGGGGCCCTTCTTACCCAGAACACAGGGTGGAGCACTCCTTTCAACTCTTCCCAGTTCCGAGGTTACCGAGCTCCATGAGGCATCCCTTCACACCTTTCTGTGACTTGGTGACCAGGGTGTACCCATATGCCCTACCACGTGGGCACCCTCGTTTTATCCAGAGGAATTCCTTTGATTCTCCATGAGGTGGTGATGGAGGCCAAGGTCAGCGACTGCCAGTGAGTCACAGAGACCCATCCAGGGACCTGCCTGTCCAAGGCCGATGAGAAGGGACAGTCATGGTGACATGGATTTGCGGGAAGCCGGCCTCCGGCCACAGATAAACTGCTGCTTTGTTCTGCTCAAGGACGGCATTATCCAGGGCCAATATTTCATTTTTTTCTTGGAAAGTTTGGGAGGCGGGTGGTGACATTCAGCTGCTATTTTCATCTCGTTCTTAGTCACCGTGGGTAGTTAGGAGCCAGTGAGAAGCCCTGTGCCCACCAGGCTGGTTGTTCCCACTCTACCTGCAGAGGAGGGACGCCTGCGTCCTCCAGGGCCCCAACACGGGGACCAGAGCAACTCCTCCCAGGTCCAGGAGGGACAAACGCAGGCTCCGGGCCAGAGCCCACCCGTGGCGACACCTGACCTCCTTGAAGATCCGTTATCCAGCTCCCTGCGCCATCTAGAACATTCCTAAGATTGGAAATAGCAAAGCCAGGCCCTGGACGTTCAGAATAGATGCCTGGAACCCAGTCGCCGAGGTTCCCACCTGGAGCTCGCAGGCAGCCCCTCGGGCGCCCACTTGCAGGCAGATGTAGGGCGGATTCAAAGCAACCAGCGCAGAAGGAGTGGACCTGCACAGATGCTGCGGGAGAGATGACTGCAGCCGATCCCGAGGGTGCCTGGGAGCCCCAGCATCTCGAATGGCCCCGACCCTCGGCACGGGCCAGAGAGGAAGCTGGCACCGCGGAGGCACCAGGCAAACCGAACATTTCCACGCACGTTATCTAATTTCAGGAGCTTATAAACACCGCATCTCTTCCTCGGCTTCCTTCTTTGTGCTTCCAGAGGGGAGTTCGCTCTCATGAAGGGAGCCCTGGACTCAGGTGCAAAGTGACATAAAGGTGTGACTTTGGCTGTGTCCCTTTACTGCTCTTGGGTTTGTCTTCTGTGAAACAAAGACTCACCCCCCCACCAGCATTTATTGAGCCACTGTGGTGTGCGGGGAGCCGCACCAGGGCCGAAGGATGTGGGGAGGGGACAGCACAGACAGGTTTGAGTGCGCAGAGGAGGAGAGACGGTGCCCGTGCAGGCCACTCGGTGACAGGGTTCACACAAGGCAAGAGCTGTGCAAGAAGTAAGCCAGGCCAGTGGAACGGAGGGCGGCTCAGAGGGACCGAGTGCCCTTAGAGTTGCTGCTCAGCTATCAGAACTGTCAGGAGGAGGGACGCGGGGACATGTGGTCCATGGGGACACTAAGGACAGAGACGGGCCATGGGGACACTGAGTATGAGGGAGGTTTCAGCTTGCTGGTGGAAAGAGACATCTGCAGGCGAACCAGGACTGCTGTCCCCTGACTTTTCAATTCCGAGCAACCGCAGAAAGTCACACGGAGGGCTTAGCAGCTACAGCGCTTGCCTGGCATGCGTGAAGACACACATTCGAACCCAGACACCACGTACACAACTAAGTGTCGGGGCAATGAAGGCCACATGAAAAACTAAATAAAGTTGATTCTCTCTCTCTCTCTCTCATTGTCCCTCTCTCTTAAAAAAAAAAACGAAAGAAAAGTAAAGAGAAAGTAAAAAGAAAGTCACATGGACTTGGCGTTTGGCACCAAGTCCCGCGGTCTTCTCGGTCTAGCCATGTCAAGGCCGGCTTAAAGTCCCACGCAGTCCTTTTCCCTGGCCGCAGGGTTCTCCCCGTGACATCCACCCTGGAACTGATGCTCAGGATGGTCCTCCAGGTCCTTTGTGCGGTGCCCTCTTCCCTCCTTGAACTTGCGATCCTGCTATTTTCTTGGCTCCAGCTGCTCAGTGGGGCTCAATGGGGCCCTGCTCACGTGAGTGAGCATTAACATAACCGCTGCGGTCACCTCCTGCCTGAGGTCCTGCTCCAGGCACAGGGAAGCTGGAGGGAGCTCTGGCCCCAGCCCCCGCCTTGA
Organism: Aplodontia rufa; assembly: GCA_004027875.1. Classification (NCBI taxonomy): domain Eukaryota; kingdom Metazoa; phylum Chordata; class Mammalia; order Rodentia; family Aplodontiidae; genus Aplodontia; species Aplodontia rufa. The sequence goes on from PVKS010000114.1 coordinate 29,384, forward strand.
GTCAGCAGTGTCCACTGTTAGAAGTGCCTGTAGCTCTTCTCCTGTCCCCTGGTGCCCTGTCCAAGTCACATCAGCCCACAAACAGACTGTGGTCAGTCTGAAATGTGAAAGCCCTGTCTCTGAACTCAAGAGCCCCCCTTCACCAGAGGAGAAGAAGAAAGAGCTCTGTGTCCATCAAAGGACAGGCTGCACCCAGAAGTGACAGGTGACATTTCTGGGGATCTTTCAATGATCCAGCAGCACCTATCAGGAGTATAGAGCCCCAACTGGAGAAAAGGAGCTAGCCCTGAGTGGGGCTAGGACAGTAGGAAGGACTGTGGCTGAAGGCTCCAGTCCACCTATGCAATGTCTCCCAGCCTCAGTTTCCCGCAGGAATGAGTGACAGTAATCCAAAATAAGACCAAGGCAGAAAGTGCAATGGGGACTGTGGCACCCAAGGGGAAGGTTGAGCAGGGTCCACAGGTCATGCCCACCCACTGCGCTCCTTAGTCTGGGGCTGGGAGGTGGCACAGAGCCCAGGTCTCCACTGTGCAGAGACAGCGTTGGGGTGGGGCTGTCGCCGACCCCAGCACACCCAGAGCCCTGCAGCTGCATCGTAATCACGTGAGGTACTGCACCCACATCTCACCCCGGGAGCCCCCAGACCTATGGACACAGTGTCTCCCGAGGACAGGTCCCGCACCTGTCACCAGGGCAGGGCAGGCAGCTGTGCTGTAATAGGAGACGCATCCAAAGGCACTGAGATGTTCGCTTTGTCCCAGCGAGGCCTTCGGCAGAGTGGCTCCTGTGCCCCTTCCCCTCTGCTTTCCATCTCTAAATGGCATTTAGAAATGTCATAGAGCCTGTGTCCCCAAAGTCACACTCAGGAGTGGCTGGGACCCTGGCTTTCCCAGACATCCCTGGAATTCTCAGATGCGGCTCGGGACGAGCGTGGAAAACCCCTTGGAAATTCGACAAAAGCTGAACAAATGCCCACCCATGGCCCCTCGAGTCCATTCTGGGGTGTGACACACGAGAGGACGGAGAGTGTACAACCACAGGGACAGGCGTGAGTGCGTTCATGGTGACATTAGTAACGATGGCCAAAAAAGACATCAACTAACTGCGTGGTGTGGTTGGAATGTGTCCCCCAGATCCATGTGAGGCAAACCCAATCCCCAGGAGCTCACAGCACACAGGAGGCCCTGGGGGCCCACGCCCAGCAGGCCAAACACCAGCAGCAGCAAATCCCCAGTCCACAAGTTAATGTTCGTTGGAGGCCACGAGGGTGGGCGGGGCTGCCATGGTGGCTTTGCAGGAGGAGACCTGGGCCAGCACAACTGCTGCGTTGACCATGTGGTCCCTGGACTTGCTGTGCTGCAGCAGGACACCCTGGCCAGAATCCAGTGATGCCAGCCCCGCCCTCGGACCATCCACCCTACAGAACTGTGAGCCAAAGAAATTTCTATCTTTATGAATCACCGGCTTAGTCAGCTTTTCCGTCTCTGGGATCAAAAGACCTGAAAGGACAATTTTAGGTGAAACAGTTTATTTGGGGCTCATGGTTTCAGAGGCCTCAGCCCATAGACGGCCAACTCCAATGCTCTGGACCAGGGATGAGGCAGAACACTGTGGGGAAAGAGTGTGGAGGAGGAAAGAAGCTCAGGATATAACACCAAGAAGCAGAGAGATGAGACTCAGCTCACCAGGGATGAAATGTGAAGCCCAAAGGCAGCCCACCTCCTCCAGCCCCTCCTCCAGCACTCCTCCTGCCTGCAGTCACCACCCTGTTAACACGCGGGTGGACTGGTGCACTGATTGGGTTAAGATTCTCACAACCCAATCCTTTCACCTCTAAACCTCGTTGCACTCTCAGGCATGAGCTTTTGGGGACGCCTCCTATCTAAACCATAGTGGTTACCTTGTCTCCAGTGTTTTGTTACAGCAGCAGAAAATGGACTGAGACAATGTCCACCGTGGGACAGTGGTGAATAGGCTGTGATGTGTTCACACGATGGAATATTATACAGAAAGAAAAAAGCATGCCCACCTGCTACAGGCGAGAACCTGGGTGAATTTCACGGAACGCTTGCTGAGTGCGGGAAGCCAGCCCCGAGGAACCCAGACTGCAGGAGACCACGTACAGAAGGTATAGGAGAGGTCAGTGGGGGCAACAGTGGCCAGCACAGTGGCTGAGGAATACCTGGAGAGTGAAGTTGCCCAAATTACGCTCTGCTCATGTGTGAACCCATCAGAACACTTCCACATTCATGTACAACTGTAATGCACCAAGTAAAAACAAATAAATACATAGGAGGAAGACCAACAGGGTGGAGCAAGGGGCTGGGGAGGGGAGGAGGACAGGGAAGCCTGGGGAACCGCAATGCACAGACCACATCACGAGCGTTCATGAATATGTCCAAACGCCCCGCATGACCACGGCGCGCTACTGAAAGCTGTTTAGCAGCATGGTGGCTCCCTTGGTGGCAGGATGGTTGATGGGTAAGGGAGGCACAATCTCCCTGGGCATGCAAATGGCCCATGTCTTGAGTTGATGGTGACCAGATAGGTGTGTGTGTGAAGTCACCAACATGCGGGCCCACGAGGGGGGCATCTCATGTGTCTGCTACACCTTGGCTCAAAACACTGTGGTGACCCCTGTGGTCAAAGCAAGGGACGTGACCACAGGCTCACCATGCCTGCCCTCCCCAGTGCCACCTTTGCCCAGGGCCACCAGAGAAAGAATCCGTCCCTGTCTCTGTCTCTCTTGAGCATCATCTTCTTGTCATCATCCACCTTTATTCTCACAGCCACTCAGAGACACCATTGCTGTGACTTTGTCAGATGAAGACACAGGGCCTCCAGGCTGGGCAGGGACAGGACTCCCGCCTGTTCATCGAGCTTGCATCGAGGGTAATCGTGCAAATGAGGCTGCCCCTCCTTGCTTCGGCCAGCATCTCGTCTGGGATGCAAATGTTCTTCCAGGAAGGACATGAGCCCAACCATGGCTCCTGTTGCACTTCTGGACTAGTCACGCACACGCTCTGAGTGTCCATTCATTTTTCTGAAAGCTGGGGACAATCCCCCATCTTTGGTGGGTGCGTGACAATCTAGAGCAACACCGCTGCCCTTCTCTCCAAGCACAGATGGTGCTCCCAGTCCATCAAGCCACCCAACACCAAGGTCGAATGCCACCTCCCCTGCGAGGACCTCCCCAGCCTTGCTCCCTTTTAACCCTGACCATCACTACAGTAGCAACAGCCTTAGTGAAACAGTCACACCGGATATAGCTTCATGGTGGCACTCGTCTGGCAAAAAATCCAACACTAATAACGACACAGTAACACTGATTGCTTCTGAAGAATTTACTAAGTGCCAAGAACCGTGCAAAGGCCTTTCCAGCCTTCCCTCATTCAGTTCCCACAGCGCCCTGTAAGGTAGCAGCGGAGAGCGGTTCTGCGGCCAGACAGCGCCATGCTTGCCGGGTCTGCCAAGCTCACGGAGTCTCAACCCTGGGCTAGCCACCTGTTCCTTCGAGGCCTCACAGACTGCTGAGTCAGATCTGCTCATTATGGGATGGTACTTTACCTTCTAAGGCACAGTGCTCAGGCTACAGATGAGAAAACTACCTAGCCTTTTAACAAGGAATCCTATGTGCCCATAAATGCCAGGGCTGTGGCAGGGACCAGCGTCAACGGGGGCCTGTGCTCGTGCAGCTTGTAGCTAGGGGACTGGAGACACCAACACAAACCAGCGCAGGTCAGCTGGCAATGGTGCCCTACACAAGTCAAGCAGGCAGGGAGGCAGTGCCGGGAGAACCTGGGCTTCAGGGCCGGGGAAGGTCCCTTCAGCAGAGGGAGCCAGGGAGGACAGAGCAGGGACACATCAGAGCCCTGCTTGAGGGGAAGCATGGCATCAGGTGAGCCAGGTGAGCCGGGGCAAGAGTGGGGAGTGGGGAGTGGGGTTCACGAGCTGTGGGCGGGGTCTGTGCTTTACCCCAAGTCAGAAGGAAGTCACTGGTGGCTTTAGGCAGGAGAGCAACGTGGGTGGATTTATGCCACCAGGAGGACCAGAGGAGACCAGAGCCCGGACAGGTCTGGAGGCCCAGACTGGAGCTGAGATGGAGGCTGGGGTAGGGGAGAGGTGTGCAGAGGCAGAGGAAGGAGCCAAGGGGAGGAGTCCAGGGTGAACCTCTAGGCTCCGCACGCCTGTGCTGCGGGTGGCAGGACTGGGGGCCTGCAGGCGAGGCCCCGAGGCAGGAGGGAGGCTGGAGTGCGCAGACCACTCCCTTCGGCCAGCCTGGCGCTGTGTGCCCTTCTCCACACAGAGCCACTGCCTCCAGCCCTTGCTGCCTTCCCCTCGCCTCCCTTTCAGAAGGTGCCTGCAGGGCAGCCCCGTGAAGCCATCCGGAGCACTCACTCTGTTGCGGGACCTCGTGCCACTTTCTTCCCGGTAGGAATTGTTTCTCACACGTCTGGTTCACCTAGCATTTGTGTTCTCTCCCCAACTAGAATGCTGGCTCGCAAAGGCGTGTCCTGTTCTGAAAGCCGGGTCCCAGCAGCACCTGAAATGGGACCTGTCACCTAGCAGGGGCCTGATGGTACCAGAACTGACCCCGCCATGTACCCTGAGCAAGTGGGTGGGGTTCTCTCCAGCTCCCAGGGCGCCATGAGCTTGCCTCCAGGTGAGAACAGGACAGAGGCTAAAGAACCTGATTTGGGGTCAGTTCCACCCAGGTCTCCACACTCCAGCTGTGTGACTTTGGCCAAATGTTGGAACCTCTCTGAGCGTCAGGAGGCGATGAGAAGTAAAGCAATAATGGTTATAAAGAGCCCAGCCGCACAGCCAGCCTGGTAAGGAGAGCGAAGAAAATAAATGTACCCAGAACAACACTTTCAAAAGGTCTTAGGTGATGTCTTGCTCTTTATTCTCTATAATTGTCACACGGGGAATTTAGAAATATTAGTCATACTGCACCAATCCCCCTTTCCAACCCACTGGTGCTCCAGCAGCATGCGGTGGCACTCAGAGCTGCAAACGGCTAAGGTTAAAAAACAGCCACATGCCTGGCTCACGCACCTTGAGCGGCTCTCACCCAACGCCCAATAAAGGGAGCCGTGACTCAGCCAGGCATCAGCAATGGCTACAAAAACGTCTTTCCAGAAGGGCGATCACCTTTGTTCTAAGAATCGAGTGGCTGGACTCACTGCATTTGCCCTCCAGCACTCGTAACAGCAGGGAGGGAAAGTGACAGGCCTCTCCGGGTCCCTCTGAGGGGTGGTGGCAGATATTGCCCATTTCTGCAGCTTTCCCTGCACTCAGTCGACCCCTAGCACTGGGACAATCCATGCGCCACCCCCTGCCCCCCATCTTGGGGACCACACTGCTTGCTTTGCCCAACAGAATGTGGAAGAAGTGTCAGTGAGTTGGTCCCAAGCGTTCTGGGACCCCTGCCGCCTCTGGGGGAAGAAGCCAGGGCTGGTCAGGAGAGGCAGGTTGCTGTTCACTCTGAGGCTCGGAGAAGTTCAAAGTCTCTCAGTGACATCTTGCTCTAAATCTCTGTTGTTGTCCAGCATCACACAGCAGGGAAATAAGAGCACTTGGAGTGGGACTGAGCCAGCCCAGCAAGCCCAGTCTAGACCACAGAGCTGGGGGAGAGCAGAAGAGATTGGCGAGGCTCTCACTCCCCTGCCGCCGCCCCCACACGTAGCCCAGAACCCAGCCAGGAGCAGAAGAACCGCCTGGCTGAGCCACTACCCAGGGAAAGGAATGGCTGTTTGGCTGGGCTGTGGGCAGTTTGCTGGCCCTGGCCAGTGTGGCTGAGCTCCGCCCCGGGTGCAGCCTGATGCCAGGGCTCCTCCTCCCGGCAGAGCAGTGGGCAGCAGCCCCCAGGGCAGGGTGGACGGAGGGCTGCTGCCCCTGAGTGTGGACTCGTGTTTCTCCCTCAGATAATGAGAATTATGGTGTAGACAGTCCCTTCTAGAACATGCATTGAGGGGAGGAGGGTTTGGGTTAGGAGACCAGCGAGGAGGCTATGGAGCTAGGGCAAGAGGTGCTGGGCCCAGGGCAGGATGGAAGGAATGAAAACCAGGGAGAAATGAGATGTCAGAGAAGGGCAAAGACACACGACTGGAACCCGAGGGTCTACAGGCACTCGTTCCAGGCCCTCCCTCCAGAATTCCTGGGAAATCTAAACCTTATAGTTATCATAAGTTCATCCACTTAAGAAAATTACCTTGTGCTCTGTTAATAAGCCACCGATAAACAGATTAAGTAAAGAGAGATGTGACATTTTAAGAAACCTGTAATTTCGGGGACTTTCCAATGACATTGTCATCTACCAGATCATCTAATGGAGACCATGTCGGTCTGAGGATCCTGAGAACCGGCAGACTGACATCCCCACACTCCTCCCATGCCCTAGATCACCAAGCACCTTTAGAAGAGGAGCCTGTGACCCCCAAAGCACCTCTCACTCTTGTGATGGCCACCGTCTCCCTTGAAATAGACCTGTTTCTGCTGATGCTCCGTGAGTCTCTTCCATCACTTCCATCAAGGAACCCACCTGTCCTGAGTCAAGTTCCTCTTCTCTAGGACCCCTGGGACCCTTTCCTGGGACAGGCCCTACCCTAAGGCAAGTGCAATGGGAGGGGAGGGGACGAAGGACATCGAGTGTCCCCAGCTCTGGGGACAAGGCTGGCCAGGGAGGGTCAGCAGGAGGTGTGGCCTGGGGTGCTGGTAGGCCTCAGGCCAGGGTGCAAGACAAGATGGGGACTCCCCTTGGGCTGGATCATCATCTGAGGGGGACCCACAAGGCCCCCCAGCCTGGTACACTGTGGTGCCTCCCTCCCTCCTGGGGTGGTCTGTCCCTAGGAGACACAAGGATGTTCAGGAGCACTTAGCGTGTGCCCGGCATGTTCTGCTCTTTACATACATGTAGTGTGCTCACTTCAGTCCTCAATGAACCCACGGAGGTGGGCGGTGAGGGATGCCGAGCGGTGTCCCTGGCCTCCACCAATGCTCGCCAGCAGCACCCTATCATTGCCAGGTGCCCCTGGGGGCAGAATGACTCCAGGGCTCAGGGACCCAGCTCCGAGTCTGCTCTCTGAGTGTTCCTTCTCCCATGGGGGAGGGGACCTCTGCTAAAGCTCTCCTGCCTCAGTGGACTCCCAGGAGAGAAAGTTCACGCTAGAAGACAGATCAGAAGAGGGGAGCTGGGGCCAGCAGTGTCTGAGCAAGAGTCCTGGTAGGGATCACAGCCCTGTTAGAGGAGGAGGGCAGTTTTCCCGGGACCCAGGCGAGATGTCTTGGAAACGTTCCCCAGGAGAGCTCACGAAGAGGAATCGCACCTGCTTTGCGGCAGTTGCGAGGGAAGCTGGCCCTTCCCACCTGGCTGAGGTTCCCATCTCCAGCAGTGAGGAGCAGTCAGGTTCAGAGCCCTGCAGTTCTGTTAGTGCCAGGGGAAAGAGGCGGCTGAGAGGCCCCGAACCTACCGCAGGGCCAGAGACCAGCTAGAGGGCCTGGCTGTCCAGAGGGTGCGCCCCGTTCTGCGTCAGCAGCAGGGGCAAAGGACGCTTTCTGGGAAGCACCTATCAGGAGATGTGCCACAGACTAACACAGCTGCAATGTCACAGGCAATATAGCCTAGGGGCCACCATCACATTCTCGCCATCCCTCACCTCAGACTTTCACCCAGCATGCGACTGTGTGGGTGGAGTGAACGAGGTGGGTCGGGCAGTTCACGCAGGACTGCTTGTGACCTGAGGCACAGCTGGCTCATCCAGCTAAGCCCTGCCCCACAAGCCTTGTGGTGCTTGTCTTGTGACGGGGCTCTTAGAAGGAGCCCCCCACTACACGAGGTCAGGCCCTCCTCAAAAGGACTCATTTCTCTACTTCCTCTTTCCACCTAGTGACAATCGTTCTCTTCTTTTTTTAAGAGAGGACAGTGAGAGAGAGAATATCACCTTTAGTTTTTCATTGCTCTGAAACAAAAAAGAAATCAAGAACAATTGTCAGGGCTGGGGCGGTGGCTCGGGGTTGCAGCGCTTGCCTGGGATGCACAAGGATGCGGGTTGGAACCCCAGCACCACGTACACGGTGAAGTGTCAGAGCAACGAAAGCCACATTGAAAACTAAATAAATTGATCTCTCTTTCTCTCTCTCACTGTTCCTCTCAAAAAAAAAAAAAAAAAAAAAAAAAGAAAGAAAGAAAAAAGAAGACGTGGTCCAGCAAAACCTGGGATCCAATCAAGAAAAACTCCAGTCCAGTTCCAGGGAAATCTAGGGTTGCTAATTAAAATCACCTAAATAAAACCAAAGCATGAAGGATTTGCTGAAGGACCACTTCCTCTTCATTTCTTTTAAAACTGTACCTTACTGGGGCTGGAGCGGTGGCTCCGCGGTTACGGTGCTTGCCTGGCGTGCACGAGGACCCGAGTTCAAACCCCACGCCGCATACACAACTAAACCAGGGCGGTGACAGGGTGGCACCTGTCCAAGGTTGGACGGGCAGTTGCTGGACAGACGTCCTTGCAGAAGTGGTTTCTGCGTCAGGTCGTGGCGGCCTCTGTGTGAGGCCTTGATTCTGGTGGCCTCTGAGACAGTTCTTCCTCTTGGCCTCCTGGCTTTCTCTGTATGCTGTTGGGTCTGACAGCTTCCACAGCCTGTCCCTCCTCTCCCCATCTCTGTCCTTTATGACTTGTATCAGCATTCACCAAGCCTGCTGTGTGCTGGCCCCAGGCGCAGAGACAGGACAGTGCCCGGCTGGAAGTCCTTCCTGACACTGGCTTCCAGAGCCTGCATGAGGCTCCTGCATCCATGAGCCCAGGCCGTGTGCTGCAGACCAAGTACAGGCAGGGAAGCTGCGGGGAGCGTGGTCCCTGTGAGAAGGGCCATGCTGCAGGCCTGCCCAGGTGTCCGCAGAGAGTGGCCTGCTGTTACCCTCCCAGATGAGCAGGAGTGGGCTGGTGAGAAGCCACTGAGAACCCAGTCTCCTCCTCTGCAAAGCTGGCTGTGTTGCCAGCCCCTCCGCAGCAGGGCTCTCAGGAAGAGGGCAGCGGCCGCAGAACAGGATCAAGAACTTCCACAAGTATTGGCTCCTCCGTCAGTGAGCAGGGAAGGAGCTCCAGCTCTCCAGGCGAGAGCAGCCACAGGTCCTCGGCCACTGGCGCAGCTGCAGGGTGCAATGCGGGGACAGATAGCCACTTGACTGGCGGTGCTCCAGCCTCTGCCTCCAGGGAGGCCACAGGAGAGGCTGGAGAGCGAGCTGAGTCAGCAGTCACGCAGAGCGAGAGCTGGGGCAAAACTTGGAGTCATCTTGCTCAGGATGTTTGGTTCCTGGGACCTCGGCATCCGCATTTGTGGATACGCAGCTGAGAGCGTCCAAATACAGTGCCTCCACCCCGGGCAGCAGGCAGGATCCCGAAAGCCCAGCTCAATTTCAATTACATGATTTTTGGTCATATTTATGCCGGAAAGTTCTCACCATTTATCTGAAATTCACATTGAACGGAGCACCCTGTATTTTTCTCTACCCAATCCGCAGCCCTGCCCCCAGGCACACATCAGCCTGCTAACGCCCCTGGTGTGGTACGGTGTGCATCGAGGCGTCCAGCAGCACACGCTGCAGGGACAACTGCGGACGGAGGGATGGACGGGTGACTACAGCCCTGAGAGCCGCCACGCCAGTTACCCAGCAAGCTGGCTGGTTCCTTTCACTTATGCACTGTCAGCCGCCCATTGCTATAACAAAGGCCCAGGATTACCCAACCTATGAAGAGAAAAGGTTCACTTGGGCTCAGTCATGTTGAAGCTTGTGAGGGAGCAATGCCTTCACCCCGCCGCCAGCACTGAAACAGAAAGAGGAAGAGCCTGGGGTCCCACAAGGTGCCCATGACCCACAGCCTCCCTCCAGGACTCAGCTTCTAAACCAGCTCCCAGGATCACCACAGTGGGGACCAAGCCTTCAACACCTGGGCCTCAGGGGGACGCTCCAGGTCCAAATGGTGGCACTTACTGCATAAACACTTAATAGATGCCAGGGGTCGAGTAGAGAATGAGGCCTGCAGGACCCCAGCCTCGAAGAGCCACTGGCCGGGTTACAGATGCAGAAGGGGGCCGGAGAGCTCAGCTGCAGGGTGACCACTGACAGGGAAGTTTCCTGATGCCCAGCAAGGGAAGATGAGAGCCCAGCGGCTCTGCAGCCACCAGTGTCCCCAGAGCCTGGCCGACTCACACCCTCTTGCCCGCCATCCACAGGCCAGAGCTCCACCCTTAAAAGAGACGAGGTGGAGAATCTGTGGCAGAGGGGTGAGGGTCCGGGGCTGGCCTTGGAGGACATGGATGCCCTGGTAGAGTGGCAGGAGCAGTCCCACCACGGCTTTCCTCCCCCCAGGGCCACAGGGACTCAGGGCTGCTGATTCAGCAAAAATGCAGACACAAGATGCCTGGGTAAACTTGAATTTCAGATTAATGGTGATTTTTAGTATAAGTATATTCCTTGCAATATTTGGGATATACTCAGACTGAAAAAAAATGTTGCTTCTAAAACTCAAGGTCAACTGGGTATCCAGCATTTTATCTGGCAACCCTAATAGGAAAGGGGTAGGGAATACACATTCAGACCCCTTTCTCCTTCCAGCGTCCCCACTGGCCCCAAGCAACGTGGAAGGAGGGAGCTTGGCCTGATGGTCTGCAGATCAGACTCTGGGTTCTGGGGAGGAGCAGGTGGGCTGGAGGAGGAGCCAGGGCTGCCCAGCTCAACACGCTGCAAGAAAAGGGGCTGCTCAAGGAGCCCTCTGTGGAGGGAGGAGCCTGGGAGGAAGTAGGGGAGGAGCCCGCCCACAACAACTCTGTGGCCCTGAGAATCAGTGGAGGAGGGAATGTGGTAGACAAGATCAGTTTCTAAGGTTCCTGAGATTCCTTCTGATTGTAATGGTCTTTGATTTTTAAATGACAAGAAGCAAAACAAGTTTTCAATTTTCAAAAAATGATTCCTTGGGAATCCTATCTTCACTAGTCCATTTCTTTTACTAAGACAAGATACCTGACAGCCTGACTTTATAAATACAAGAGGTCTGTGTAGCTCACAGTTTTGGACATTGAAAGTCCAGATGCGCATGCTCCAGAGGTCCCAGGGCAATGACATCATAGCACAGCAGGGACAGGAGCCAGAGGGAAGCTGGGTGGGGCCAATCCTCTCCAGGTAGCTGGCAAGGTCAGGAGACACTCCTTCACCCCTTTCAAGGGCACGCCCCTGGCCCCAGGATCGCCCCATAGGGGCCACCCCTGGAAGGTTCCTTCAGGTCCCACATCTCCACACTGGGGACCATGTTCCCAACACAGGGACCCTTGGGAGACAAACTTCATCCAAACCATGCCAGTGCCACCCAGCAAGCAGGACCCTGGTGCAGAGACTCCAGCAAGCTCCAGCCCGGAGGAGAATGCTGTGTCTGGCTTCCTCCACGGCCTCGTGACTTCCAGGCATCTGTCACTGAGTCCTCTGCGTTCCCAGGCGCTGCTTCAGTGTGTGGACACACCGTCTTTTCCTGATCCATCTGCCAGCTGATGGCCCCTGAGCCCATCGGTTCCAGATGTTAGGAGATGCTTCTGGATTGGGGCAGGTGGCTGCAGTCCCTGGGTGGGCGGGAGGTATGTGTTTAAGACGCTGCCTGGCCGCGTCGCGACCTCAACAGCCACTCTCCCGCCGTCCGCCTGTGCCGCACCCTGACTCCCGTTGCTTGTTTTCACTTTTTTCCCTAGAATCTTTGCCACCCTTGTGCGTGAAGACCGGGTGCCGATTGTGTTCCCCTGTGAAGCTGGGTCTTCCTGACCCTGCCAGCGAGGCTCTTCCTACCTCACGTCCCCTCCACCGGGCGCAGGCAAAGTGCCCTTCCTGTGTGGTCATTGTTCATACGCCAGCCTTCCCCACAGCCCACTGGAGACTTCCCCCAGCTAGGAGCAGGCTCGTTCTCGGCAGGTCTGCGGGGCACTGTGAGGCTGGTAGGAAGTCCTGGTGCCACCTCCACAGGAGGCCTCTGGGCTGCAGAGCCCTGCCGGCTGGGGGACATCGGGGGACGGTCACACTCTCCACGCTTCTTTTTTTCATATATTTTATTAAGGAATTGAGTTATTGTTCAATCATAAATGCATTTAAAGTAACAATATGCTATACATGTACACCTAAACCAGAGTTACCACCAGATCCTCCCTATTCTCCCTCTCTCCCCTCCCCTTTTATTTTTTTAAAGTTTATGCATATATATTTTTAGAGCTTGGGACAGTTTTTATTATTATCTTTTTTCTGGTTTCATTTTCTCCTCTCTTCTTAATACCAGATGCCAGATGGAAGAAGAAGGTGCCTTTTCCCCCCACCCAGGTGAGCCAGGAAATGAACATAAGGCCCCCTGAACTCCCCGACAGGATTGGTGTCGTATAAGGAGAGGCCCAGGGGTCCACTCGCTCTCCCCACCCTGGGACACAGTAAGAAGCTGGCATTCTGCAGGCTGGAGGGAGAGCTTGCTGGGCCTGACCATGTGGCATCTGATCTGGTGAGACCCCATGTGTGTTCAAGTCTCAGGCTACGAGACACTTCATATGGCACCTGAGCTGACAGAGAGGGACGGTCGACTCTCCCACCCCCCTCCACTCTCCTCTCAGCCGCTCCTCTCCAGCTCCCACCCAGCTCCCACCCAGGACACCCAAGAAGCTGCAAGGGCAGAGGTCTCCAATGACCTCCCACTGCCAAAGCCACTGGGTGGGTGGACACCCAGACTGTGAATGCCCCACGCCTGCAGCTCTCAGGACACTCCACACATGACCACCCTGCCCTCCGACAGCTCCACCTCTGAGACCGCACACCCCAGACTCCCCAGCCCTCTCCAGTCTCAGTCCCATGAACCACAGTCCAGCTCCGTGAACCATGGTCCAGCTCCCCGGTTACCCGGCTGCTCATCTGGAGTTGTCCTGACTCTCATTCCCACAGCCAGTGCACAAGCAGCCCTGATGGTTTTGCCTTCCAGATATGTCCAGTCTGACCACATCCCTCACCTCCAGGACCCCTCTCCCACCCCTGCCCTCTCGTCCCCACCCCAGGTCAGGAGGTCCGTTTGGGGCCGACTCAGGGCATGTTCCCCTTCTGCTCCAAATCCTGGACACTTCCCAGTGACACTGGGTAAGACCTGAGCCCCCACCACTCACAGCGTCCAGCATCCCGACCTCTCCGACCAGCTCTCCCATCCGGGTCCCCACTTCACTGAGCATGTTCAGTCCCTGAGCCTCTTGCTCCCCACCTCCTCCACCACGTCTCCAGGGTCAGCCCCTCCTCTGCATCCCCATCACCACCTGGGCATCGCCTGCCTAGATCCATGCATCCACCTCCCCACTCCTTCCTCACTTGCCTCCCTCTCCCCTCCCCGAACGAACAGCTGCGATCCCGGCTGGCTCAGGGAGCTCCCGTGATCCGAGCACCCCTGCTCTGAATCCTGTGTGGCTTCTCGGGACTCTCAGGACTGAGGGCAGACCTGCTTGTCCTCGGGGTGTGGCTTTGGTTCCTCCCTGGCCTGTCTGCCTTGCTTGCTGTTGCCGGTCTCTGAGGGCTCACGGAGCGTGGAGGAGCCCCCCAGCTGGGGTCATTCCTTGCTGCCCGCTGCCTCCTACAGGTCGCAGGTCAATCACTCACTGTTCCTCAGTCTATCGAGAAAATGTTCACCCTCTTTATCTTGCTAACTCCTGGTGGGCCTTCAAAACTCAGCTCCGGGCCTCTGTCTTCTAGCAGCTGTCCTTAATTAAATGACTTATTTAATCCAGCATTTCTTGAGAGCCTATAGAGTGCCCAGCAGTGTGCTGAGGTGCTGGGGCCTCCCTCAAAGACAGCCTGGAGGGGCTGGAGCAGTGGCTCAGCAGTTATGTTGCTTACCTGACATGCACGAGTACGCGTGTTCAAACCCCGAAACCCACGTACACAACTAAGTGTCAGAGCAACAAAAGCCATGTGGAAAACTAATAAAAATTGAATCTCTCTGTCTCTCTCTCACACTGTCCTTCTCTCTTAAAAAAAAAAAAAAAGAAAAGAAAAAGACAGCCTGGACCTGCCCAGGCCCACTAATTCAGATCAGTATCACTGGTTCAGGAGCTGAGAAGGCGGAGCAGGGCAGGTACCTTTTGAAAAACTCTCCAGGTGATTCTGAAACACCCCTGTGCCCCAGGTTTTGAAAAGAGCCATTCTAGAAATTATAAGACCAGCTAACGTCTGCCTGCTGGCTTTACCCCTAGCTTGGTGCTAGGTGCCACTGAGATCACCTCCTCGAATCTTGTGCCCCAGGAGATTATGGGTACCATTAAACAGGACCTTAAAAGGGTAACTTGCTAGGGCTGGAGCGGTGGCTCAGTGGTTACAGCGTTTGCTTGGCATACACGAGGACGTGGGTTTGAACCCCTGCACCATGTACACGATGAAGGGTTGGAGCAACAAAATCCACATGAAAAACTAAATAAAATTTATTCTCTCTCTCTCACTGTCCCTCTCTCTAAGAAAGAAAGGTAACTTGCACCATGCTGTGCAGCTGGCAAGGGACAGAGGTCTCAGAAGAGGTCTTGGGAGTCTCAGGAGCCATCTAACCCACAATGCTGTCTGAGAATCACTGGCAGAGAGCTTTTTTTCCTGTTTTTTTGTTTTTGTTTGTTTGTTTTTTAGAGGGACAGTGAGAGAGAGAATCAATTTTATTTCATTGCTCCAACACTCTGTTGTGTACGTGCTGCTGGGGTTCAAACCCACGTCCTTGCACACGCCAAGCAAGGGTCGAACCCGCAGAGCCACCACTCCAGCCCCCCAAGGGCAGAGCTTTAAAAAAAAAATGCCTCACCTAGAGATTCTGATCCCACCAGCAGTGAATTCTTTCTCCCGGGAATTTCTTGTGTCCTGCCCACATTGGGAACCACAGACTAAGGTGAACCCCGCAAAAATCGTCCCCTTGTAAAAAGCATAGTGGGGCCTTCCCTAACCGAAGGCGTTAGCCACCCACAGCCATTGCCAAGTTTCAAGGCAACGTGACCTGGGGAAGGGGTCACTGGGAAGCAAGCCCACCCCACCTGGCCTGGAGAAGCCTCGGTGGCCTAGAAGAAAAGGAAGGGGTCCTGCCCAGGAAACAAACCAAGCTGCTCTCCAGCACCATCTAGTGTCATGGAGGCGAGGGACACAGAGCTCTACGCCCCGGACGAGCCAGACCCAATCCTTCACCAAGTGCTAAGACCCAAGTCTTCAGATGAGAGCCTCCAAAGACAGAGACCAGCAAGGGATTGGTACCCGGCAGAGTCACAGAGATGGCCAGAGATGTGGGGAAAGGTAGGAATTTACATAAAACAGCACTTCATTGCAAACCAAAGGAGAGTTGGGTGTGGCCTTCCTCTGAAGAGGAAAGATGGACTCCCATGGGATCCAGCCCATCCACTTTGGGTATGTAACCCAAGAAAAGTTGAAAGCGGAGGTGTTCACAAGCACCTGTTCAGTGCAGCACCATTCCCGGCAGTTGAGATAGAAGCACACAGCATCCATCACAGGTGAATGGAGGAGTAACTGTGGCTATCGGGACGGTGGAACGCGTGGGAGCTGGTGGCCCCTTTGGGAGGTGGGGTCCACGGTCCTAGGTCAATTGGGGTGTGCCCTGGAGAAGGGATGAAGGTGCTCCTCATCCCTGGCTGGTCCTCACAAGAGGATTGTGAATGCAGCCCCAGCTGGGCCACCCAGCCTCTCTGGCTTCCTTTCAAGATGGGATCGCTGGCTCCAGCACACCTGCCTCTCAATCCACAGCAATGAAATCTGCCTAATACACACGTGTGGGGCAGAAGAGGCCCAGGAAGGCCTTGCAGTCCTGTGCAGCCTCCTGGGGGTGGAGACGCTCAGCCAGCCTCCCTGTTGACACGTTACCCACACCACTGGACATCTCTAGTGCCCCGACTGAGTTTACAGTTCATTTAATAATAACATAACAATGAGGAGTCTCAGGGAAATTGCTGGTGCCAGTATGAAGATGGGAAAATCATACAAGAGAAACCCAAACTATCTCATCAGGCCAGAGAGCAAGGAGCTATCATTAGGGTCATGTCAAGAGGACTCAGGCGCCAACCTGATGTTCCCACTGGCAAGGAGTGGGAAAGCGGGACTTCAACAGAAGGTGGTGAGCACAGTGGACCGAAGCCTCTCCAACACGCTAACCCAGGCGCTCCTAGTGGTCAGTTAACAGAAACGACTCAGTCAACTTTGGAGGATGAAGAGGACCAATGTGTTATCTTGAAAAAAGAATCGGTCATTTCCTACGTGAACGGAAGCACCAGGTACCGCATAGGAGGAAGGGGCGTCTTAAGAGCACTACCCGGCCGTGAGGGAGAAAGCCAGATAGAGAGCATGCTTTGCAGCTCCGGATAGGTCGGGCTCTCGGCACTAAACCAAGAGAGAGGAGACGCTGCCAGCTCTTCCATCACCAGCCCCGAGAGCCAGAGGGCTGCAGGGAACTCAGGTCTGTGGGGCCAACACGCACGGGGACGTAGAGCAAAAGTCCAGACGCTGGGGATCGCGGCGGTCAGCTGCAGGGCCTGAGCTTGCTTGAGTGAAATGATGATCAAGAAATCCAATTTCATTTTCTCTTCTTCGTGGAACCAGGCTCCACCTTCTTCTAAAAGCACTTCTATAGGGGCTGGGGCAGTGACTCAGCAGTTGGAACTCTTGCCTGGCATGCGCAAGGACCCAGGTTCAAACCCTAGCACCATGTACGCAACTAAGTGTCAGAGAAACAAAGCCAGATGAAAAAATAAATAAAAAGTTGATTTAAAATATACATAAATAAAAATAAAAGCACCTTTAGCATTTGGCAAAGGGACCTCCCAATGTCCAGATGCAGGGACCCCTGGGTTGCTCTTTGAGAAAGCCCCTCTGTACCCCCAGTCCACTGGCCCGCTGTGGTCAAGGAGCCCCCAGCTACTCAGGCAGCACCCAGCCATTCCCAGGCTCAGGCCTCCACCTCTGCCCCACTCAGTCACTCAGCCATGCTTTTGGCAGCAGGCCCTGAACATTAGCTGCCTCCCACTGCTGAAGGGTAGAGGTCCCGCCTGTCCCGGTCCAGCAACATTCAGGATCAGAATCCTGGAAGCCCTTCTGTGCCCTATAAGATGCTACGGGGCCCTCCTAACAATCTGCGGGCAGCCTGGCTCTTCCCACGCCAGTCTTCCTGACTAATCTTTCTGACACCCTCCAAGCTGCTGATGTACCAGGAGGATCACCAATAGCCCCGGCCAGCCATCTGGGTGCCAGCCTCCACCTTGCCACCCTCCGCTCCCACCCCAAGCCCCGGGGGACAGACCCTCACACTCCCCAGAGCTCCTTCCAGTGACCCTGCCTGGCCCTCTGCACACACATCCTTCTTGGTCTTTTTCCTTTGAAAACATCTCTATCTGCATCCTCCCAACCAGATATCTCCAGATTCCAGCGCTCGCCAGGACGCAGGACACAGCAGATGAGCGCCAAAGGCAGGCCTAGCACCGTGAAAGAAAGCCCTCCTTGATCCGCCCTCGGGGTCTTTGCTGATGGCGAGGCTACCTGAGCACTTGCTGAGACGCAAGCTTGCGGGCAGGGACATCTCTTAGCTCTGAGATGTAGCGAGGGCTCAACAGTGCAGGGACACAGTGCCAAACCTGCAGCTGGGTATGCGGCTAGACTCCTGAGGCCCAGGCCCAGGGTCCAGATCCTTGCCCTGCCTCTGACTAGCCTTGTGGGCAGCATGGGTCACCAAGCCTCTCCTGCCTCAGTTTCCTTGTTTATATGACAGGGCTGGCACTAGCTGGCTTCCTCTAGTGCATTTTTGTGCTAACTTGGCTAATCTATGGGTCCAGATCCTTGCCCTGCCTCTGACTAGCCTTGTGGGCAGCATGGGTCACCAAGCCTCTCCTGCCTCAGTTTCCTTGTTTATATGACAGGGCTGGCACTAGCTGGCTTCCTCTAGTGCATTTTTGTGCTAACTTGGCTAATCTATGTGGCCTGCAGACTGTCCAATGGCTACTGACTGGTGTCATCATCACCACCATCAGGATCAGAGGAAAGGGAAGCATGGGGGGGTCACCAATGGGTCTTCAGTGACCTGGAGACAGTGGGACCTGGTACACCAGGGATAGCAGTAGCACCTGCTGTGGAACAGCCTTCCCCTCTCTGTATTATTACAAAGCTTTCTGACAAAGTGTGGGAGTTGGGTGTGAGCCAGGCAGAGGGCGTAGGTAGAAATGCAGAGCAGGACTCGGGGATATTTACAAGCCCTGAGCAGACGTGGCTAAGACTGCATTTCCAGGAAGAGCACCGGCAGTTGTCATCTCGCCCTGCCTTCGGGAAACTGCGCCTCCCTTCTCACCTGCATCCCCACCCCCAGCTCTGAGTGGACTGTTTAGGCCCTAACAACCCTGGAGAGCTATTGTGATCTATCAGGTGAAAAAATAATTTATGAAGTGCTGCGTGTGATCTCCACCACTGACCGGAATAGCAACGGAGAATCATTTCAGCGGGCCAAGTGCATAATCCATGTGCTGAACTTGACTCCCCCAGTAGGGAAATGGCGTCCTGGGACCCGCTGGGTGCGATGGAGTAAACCGCACTCACCTACACGGGCGGAGTGTGTGCCAGGACCGTTCCTTGGGACCCACTGTCATTGGTCAGGCAGACCACGTCAGAAGCTGTCCTCTCTGATTCTTCATGGTAAGGCAGGAGGTCTTGGGGATCAGGCCTCCTGTCCCCCATCCTCTCAGCTGCTCCCATTCAGTCCCAGGATGGATGTGACCCTTGCCTGTCCTCCCCCTGCACATTGACAGACAGTGCTCCCGTGCAGGAACTATAAAGCCAGGTGGCAGGGGGAAGTCACCCGTGTTCCTTGACTTTTTGGTCCCAGGATTGTGTTCTTGAAGAAAAGCGTCAGGGCTGCAATGGTTGGGCTGTTTGAAGGTATTTCAGGACCTGCCTGGCTCCCATTGCTCCATCCTCAGGCTTGAGTCCCCAGGCTCCTGCTGAGCTCCACCCTACCCCAGGGGCCAGCTTGTCCTGCCCCGAGGCAGACACTCCAAGGAGCCCAGTGCCTGGGACTCCCGTTGAGACCAACGCACATCAGCCTGAAGAACGTGTGATTTTAAGTGGGACAAAAGCAGGTACAGAACTGTAGACAGCTTTGTACGGGGGTCTTGTTGTTGTTTCTTTTTGTTTTGGGGGTTTTTGGGGGGGATGTTTTGTTTGCTTGCTTTAGTTTAGTTTTGTTTTATTTTGTTTTTGTATAAAGAGAAAGAGGGACAGTGTAAGAAAAAAAGAGAGAATCGATTTTATTTTTTCTCCTGACCTTTTCCCCTCCAACATGTAGTTGTGTGCGTGGTGCTGGGGTTCGAACCTGCGTCCTGTGCATGCCAGGCAAGCGCTGTGCTGGCTGAGACGCTGCTGCAGCCCCGCCCCGCTTTTCTTGTTTATACCCAGGTTCTAGAAATGTGCCAACCTTCCAGTCATGGCTTCCCGTCAGAGACTGAGTTAGGAGTGAGTCTTCTTAACTTTTCAAATTTCCAAAGTGTTCTACCATGAGCACGTAAGAAATAATAATAATACGAATCTTAAAAACCAAATCACAAAGTTGCACTCCAACCTTGTGTTCAAGTTCAAATAACAGCGTCGCAGGACAGCAGGGAGCTGAAACTCCAAACCTCGGTTCTTGTGTTCCGAAGAAAGAAGACTTAAAGTCGGACACCAGAAGTCTCACAAGAGAATTTTATTGTAAGTGAAAGAGAGGGGAAGTAAAGTAAAAACAGTAAGGCTCAAGCAGAGCGCTCTTGAGAGAGCGAGGGGGCCGTCTCCGAGCAGAGAGCCACAAACGAGACAACGCTGTCTCCAAATTTATTGCTGTTTGATGGTTGATCTGAAGATTGGGGTCCTCCTTCAGCAGCCTTGGCCAATCAGCTGTTCAACTCCTCCTTCACGTAGGGCGGTGGAGTTCTTGGCCTTCGTTGGTCCTCTCGGGAACTGTCACGGTGGCCATCCTATTTAGGGGGCTTCATCTACAAGTCAATCCCATGGTAAAGTGCGCATTGGGGTCAAGAGCGTCAGAAGTTACCTCAGTGCTATTAAGGAACACCCCCTTCCCAGCTAGTGGGAGACACCTGGCGCCAGTAGCTTTTAGGTTCATCTCAGCTTTTATGGGGCCTATGAAGAGATGGTCCCACAGATCCTCTGTTCTTGAGGCCTCCTCCCTCCCACTATCTCTTTTGCTTTTGTTCACCCTCAACACTTGTGTCCTAATGTTCCCCGTAGCTTAACTGCCTTGGCAGTAGCTTAAAGAAAACTTCAAGAGTAAACCTGTGGCCGTGCCAAGCATTTCACTGCTCACTGCTGGCTACCACCTACTACCTACAGGAGTCACGTCCAGGAAGCACCATGACCAGTTCGCATCAAGATGGGAATATCTGGGGCTGGAGTGATGGCTCTGTGGTTACAGCGCTTGCCTATCGCGCGTGAGTATGCGAGTTCAAACCCCAGCACCACAAACACAACGAAGGCTCAGAACAATGAAAGCCACATGAAAAACTAAATGAAAATTGTTTCTCCCCCCGCCCCCCGGACACTTTCACTGCCCTTCTTTCTTTAAAAAAAAAATGGAACTATCCCAGCATCCAGAGCTTTTATTAAAAATAGAGGGAGGGGTTGGGGATTTAGCTCAGTGGCAGAGCGTTTGCCTAGCATGCGCAAGGCCCTGGGTTCAATCCTCAGCCCTAAAAAAAAAAAAAAAAAAATAGAGGGAGAAGGGGCTAGAGTGGTGGCTCAGTGGTTGGAGCGCTTGCCTAGCATGCACAAGGATCTGGGTTTGAACCCCAGCCCCACATACACAGCCAAGTGTTGGAGAAACAAGGGCCAGAGGCAAAGGTTTTGACTTCCTCACTTCCTATTAATATCCTTTTGATTTCTTTCTCTTGCCTTATTGCTCCTGCTAGGGTCTCAAGAACGATATTGAATAAAAGTGGTGAGATTGGACAGCCTTGTCTTATTCCCAAGTTTAGTGGAAATGCTTTCAGCTTTTCTCCATTTAGTATTATACTAGCTGAGGGTTTAGCATATACAGCCTTTACATAATTCAGAAAAGTTCCTTTGATCCCTATCTTCTCTAGAGTTTTGAGCATAAAAGGGTGCTGGATTTTATCAAAGGCCTTTTCTGCATCCATTGAGATGATCATATGGTTTTTGTCCTTGATTCTGTTTAAGTGGTGAATTATGTTAATTGTTTTGTGAACGTTGAACCAGCCCTGCATACCTGGGATGAAGCCCACTTGATCATGATGGATTATCTTCTTGATAAGTTTTTGAATATGGCTTGCTAGGACTTTATTAAGGATTTTAGCATCCAGGTTCATCAGGGATATTGGTCTGTAGTTTTCTTTTTTTGATGTATCCTTGTTGGGTTTTGGTATCAGAGTTATGGTTGTTTGCTTCATAGAAAGTGTTTGGGAGAGCACATTACAGTGACACAGCAAAATCGATGTTCACAGCAGCTCAATTTACAGCAGCTAAATTATGGAACCAACCCAGATGCCCCTCACTGGACAAATGGATTGTAGAGATGTACTGGGAAGGAGGGGGAGGAGGGACAGGGTGGGTAATTGGGGGGGCTCTTGGGGGTAAATCTAATTTTCAGAATTTATATATATTATATTATTTCATTAGAAGCTTGTTTGATTGTTCAACAAATAAATTTCTTGATAAAAAAAAATAGAGGGAAGGGCTAGAGCAGTGGCTCAGCAGTTATGATGCTTGCCTGGCATGCGCAAGTACTCGAATTCAAATCCCAGCACAACTTACACAACCAAGTCTCGAAGCAACGAAAGCCACTTGAAAAACTAAATAAGATTGATTCTCTCTCTCTCTCTCTCTTTTTCACTGTCCCTCTCTTTAAAAAAATGTATGTATATATATTTACAGGGAAATATATATATATATATATATATATATATATATATATATATATATATATATACACACACACATACATACATATACATATACAGGAAAAAGGGTGTGGAGCCGTGGCTCAGGGGTTATGATGCTTGCCTGGTATGCACAAGGACCCAGGTTCAAACCCCAGCACTTGAGCACTGAGGATTAAGGGAGCCAGCCTTGGGGCTGCCTTGGAAGTCTGTCTGAGGATGAAGCCATCAAGAGGGAGAGATGGAAGCACCCAGCTGTGGGTTGTCACTTGAGCCCTGAGCTCTGCAGGACAGAAGCCAGCCCCAGCCACAGTGTGAGCCCTGCTCTCTAATCCAACTTCCCTCCTGCTCCGCAGTGAGTTTGGCCGGGACCTCTGCCCACTGTAAGATGCATGTCCTTTCTGTCAAACTTGAAAGATTGTGATGTATAATCTACTACCTCCATTTTAGATCCCCCTCCCACTTTGAAGATAGTAACTCCCTCACCTGTGTCCACCCACCTGTGTCCGCCCACCTCTTTCCAAGGACCCCTTCCGGTACCCAGCCATCTTCTTCTGGCCAACACGGAATCCCTACTACCCTCGCCGTGTGTGCGGCGACCTGCACCCCCATTCTCTCCCAGGCGCCGCCCACTTCCTCTTGCACCGCCTCCACCTAATCACAGCCAATCGCGCAGACTGTGCACCTGAGCTCCTCCAATTTGGGCAAAGGGCAGCATTGCGTCAGGTCGGCATTAAAAACCCCCCACTCCCTTGCGAGGCGCGCATTTTTCTTTCGCCCTTCGCCCTTCCTTGGAGTAGAATTTCTGCCTTGCTCACCCACACCCGACCACGTGTTTGATTTCATTTATAACACCACTTGCCATGGAAACCTTGCAGGGCCGCTGACACTGGTTGGAAACTCAGGAAGCACCAAACAGAGGCAGCAGACAGGTGGCCCTCAAGCCAAATGCCAGCCCCAGATGGCTTTGTTGGCCCACATGGGAGTCAGACTTTGAGCCAACGCTTTATAAATCAGATTTTGTTTAAATTTGCAGGTTTTCCATTTCTCGGAAAAAATTCAGAAGTCCTGGCAACACGGGGCCCATGTCCCACTTGGTGATGATTAGCAGGAGCTGCAGAGAGGAGAGGCTGCAGCCTGGGACTGGTGCTGCAGCCCCAGTGACGCCCACCGCTTCCCGCTGAGCTGCGCTGGGTTGCGTTTTGTTTTCTCACAGGAGCAAAACATTTCTGCTTACCTTGCCCCTGTGGACAGTGGTGCAGTGGACTGTGGGACCCATGGCTGTGAAGCAGACCAGTGGGTGCCCTGCTGGCCCTGCCCATGTGACCTGCGTTAGCCAATGAGGCAGCAGCACCTAGCTAAAGCCCTGAAGTCCTTCGCCCTCCCAGCTGTAGGCCCCTGGGGGAAAGAGAAGTGCTTGCGGTCACTCCCTCCCTCCGGAAGCCTTCCCTGGCTCCGCAGCTGAGTGAGTTGTCTCCTGCACACCTCCATGTCCAGGTGGAGCCATAGTGGGGGGCCATCGTCTCAGCCTCCCTCTGCGCAGCTGGAGAGCAGGCACTGGGTCTTGTTCATGGTTCTATCCCAGCACCTAGCTGTCCCCAGCATACTCTAAATGTCCAGTCCATGTGTGTCGAGCAAATGTGCAGGTGATTAGAGAGTCAGTGACAGCTCCGGAGTGTGGGGCTCAATCCTGCCATGATGACCATGCTCCAGCCCAACACCAGAACTGGAGGCCCCCAAACCACGACCCCTGCACCTGGTCCTGGGCTACAGCAGGAGAGGACCCCATGGACTGAGTGTCTGCATCCCGCGTTCACATGCGGTGTCGGGAGGCCCCAGAGAGGTGCCTGAAAAGGAGCCTCCTGACAGGGATTCCTGCCCCCACCAAAGACTCCAGAGGGCTGCCTCTATCCACCAGGCGGGCACTCAGCAGGAAGGCAGCCATCTGCAAACCAGGAGGAAAGCCCTCACCAGACACTGCACCACCTTGCTAGCAGCTTCCTGGCTTTCAGAAGTGTGAGCCGCCCAGCCTGTTGCTGCAGCCTGAGCTGACTAAGATGGGGCCACGTCATTGTTCCCCTCCATTCTCCTACTCCTGGAGAAGCAGCACACCAGGGCCCTCTTCCAACTTCCCCTTGTTCTTCTCTGGCTCACCAGCGGCAGCCATGCTGACCTCCTCCTCATGGAAACTGCTGGGCCTTTGCAGTGTGTGGCCTGGCCCGCCCAGTCCCCCATCTCACCCTCATCCGCTGCCCCTCTGTCCCCAGCATTTTACCAGGTGCCAATTATGAAGTAAGCACACAGCTGGAGTTCAATAAGTATTTATCAAGTGCATGAAAGAACCAAGGGGGACAGAGTCGCACCTCCCGAACAGCGAGCGCTCACCATCACCCATCACCTGACCAAGAATGGCTACAAATTCCTTGTCCACATGGTTCTCCACTGACAAAAGCCCGAACCCCTCGCAGGCCCCTGTTGCACCCCGGCCTCCAGAGCAGTGCCAGGTACCAGGTAGCCCATCAGTGAACAGTGAGTGTTGAACGGCAATCAATGGAATTTTCTCATTTTGCCAAAGTCTTGGAAAGAAATGTAGACTTTAAAATAGGACATGATACAAAGGCGGCCTCAACACCTTTCCTTTTCCATTTAGCTTGATGACTTGGTCCATTTACTGCTGCTGTAACAGAATGCCAGAGCCAGGGTTATTGATAAAGAAGAGAAGTTTACTTAGTTGTGGTTTTCAGGTGGGAGATCGAAGCCACAGCTGGCAGGGATGTGGGATAGCAGGGTAAGGTGCAAGGACAGTGGACCCAGGCCCAGAAGGCACAGGGGAGACTGACCTGCTCTCGCAACAAGGCCATGCTCACCGCAGCACCCACTCCCGAGGACTCTGCCTCTCCTTAGGCCCCGCCGCCCAGTGCTGCCCACGAGTCCAGATCCAAGGCATGATTCCGGGACAAGCCCACGCCCCTGCCTCACACTCACACGTCCACGCCATTCTTGGTTGTACCTGGAATCCCTTCATTAATCTGCACTGAGAATTTTAACATTGTTTAATCCTTTTTGACTAAAAGCTCCTTCTAAATAGATGATCACACTACCTAATTTCTAAGACTCATCCAACTCTGATCCACTGTTCCACACATACTGCTTGGCCGTTCCGTCTAAGCTGAGCTCCAGCCCCTAGATGACAGCCTCAGTTCCTGGGCCCCTGCGTGGACATGGGCATCTCCTGTGACTCCTCCTGGAATCTCCACGGCATGAGTCCCCAAGCACTGGGCAGCCTCCACAGCCGACACAAGGAGCCAGAAGCTCCCTGTCCACTGAATACAGACGGTGCAGCCTGTCCCCACGTCCCACCACCATGGACCTCAGTGGGCCCCAGGTCAGCATCTCTGCCTTCCTGAGCACTCATTCCAAGTGACCTACTTGCTCCACTTGCGATCCTGCTGGTTCCTGCCTGCAGCTGGCCGCCATGTAGGGTCAATGGGTCAGCTGCGCCTCAAGCCTCAACTTGAAATTAAAAAGTTTAACCCATCTCTGAATAGGAAGAATACCCGCGCATGGTGACTGTGGAAATGTGCTGGACAGGAGCACTCGCTGCAGACCCAGCAGGACCCAAGTAGGGGAGCACTCACTGCAGACCCAGCAGGACCCAAGTAGGGGAGCACTCGCTGCAGGCCCAGCAGGACCCAAGTAGGGGAGCACTCGCTGCAGGCCCAGCAGGGCCCAAGCTGGGAGCAGCTCTGCGGCTGCACTAGACTTTTTGCATCCCGTATTGCTCACACTGACCTGCCCTGGGAAGGGCGTGAGCTTCGTGGGGAAGCTGTCTGAGCTGTGCCCATGCTCCCCATAGCTCCCAGCCTATTGGTGGAGCCTCTCTGTGCCCACTGCCTGCAGACTCTTAAAGAGTAGACTTTTTTTTTTAAGAGAGAGGGACAGTGAGAGAGAGACAGAGAGAATCAATTTTTATTGAGATTTTCACATGGCTTTCGTTGCTCTGACACTTCATTGTGTACGTGGTGCTTGGGTTCGAGCCTGCGTACTCACACATGCCGGGCAAATATGGTAGCCGCCAAGCCACTGCTCCAGACCCTAGACTTTATTTTCTAGAGCAGTTTTAGGTCCATAGCAAAATCAAAAGCCCTACCCAGAGTGGACCCTGCTTTGACATGGGCAGAGCGACGTGGACAGACCCTATCACACTGGAGAGCTCCACTGCCTAAACATCCTCCGTGCCGCCCCTGCGCGCCGCTCCGCCCCGTGGGCCTTGCCACCCAGCCTTGCCACTGTCTTCCAGTTTTGCTGCAGAAGGTCGCCACTGGAATCCCACCGAACGTGGCCTCCACACTGGCTCTCTGCTCTGCAATCTGCGTTCAAGCCCCCCATGCCTTGTGTGATTGACAGCTTGTTTCTTTGAGCATTAAACGGGTTTCTGGGGCTGCACTGGCAGCTCACGCCTGGCACTCCACAGGCGCGCTCACCGCATTGTGACCTGAGCCTGTGCTGAGTGGCCTCTGTGTTTTAGATCTCGGCGTTCACAGATGTTTTCCGTCCACCATGCGTGGGAGCTGTGGTTGGCCCATTTCTCAGTCTGGTGCTCCAAATGCATCGGTGATCTGCCTTGATGGACAGACTCGTGGTCATCTCGCTGTGCAGCCCAGGGACACGCGTGGTCTGTAAGGGACGATGACCGCCCCCTGCCTGTAAGATCGGTTCTGAGGGAGGGGTCTTCCTCTGGCCAGGACGGACCTCTGCAGGCCCTGACACTTGGTGATCTTGGTGATCAACTCTGGCTCCAATTACCAAGCACAGCCTGGCTTCGGGAACTAGAACGCCCAGCCGCAAATACCAGCCAAAGGTCCCCATGAGACCCAGCCTGCGTCTCCTTGCACCGGCTGGGGCCGGTGGGTGAGCTTCCTGCAGGAAGGCAGCCTCTCATTGGAAGCAGCAAAGGTTTCTCCAGCAACTTTGCTGAAATAAGGACTCAGTTCTGGAATGTTCTCCGCCTCGAGTTTAGATTCTCACCGGGAATAATTTTTAAATGACAGTAGGAGTTTAACCACCATCGAAGGAAGTAACACAAGCTCTGTCCCAAACAGGTCACAGTGACTGAACTACAGGCCTCAGAACTGACAGAAGGGGGAAGTGACTCTGGACTGAGACAGTGACTGGCTTCACCCAGAGGACAGACTCTGTACTGCCCTCCGCGCTTGCCTGGCATGCATGAGGACGCGAGTTCAAACCCCAGCACCACCTGCACAATGAAGTCTCGGAGCTACGAAAGCCACATGAAAACCTAAATAAAATTGTAAAAAAAAAAAAAAGAAGTTGAGTTTCTGTACAGTCATAACGCATATAAAGTAAAAATGTGATATGCATTTGTTCTTTTTTATTGTAAAAGAGAAGGACAGTGTGTAAGGGAGAGAGAATCAATTTTTATTGAGTTTTTCACGTGGCTTTCATTGCTCTGACACTTAGCTGTGCACGTGGTGCTGGGGTTTGAACCCGGGGACTCGCGCATGCCAGGCAAGTGCCGTACATTTGTTCTTAAACCAGAACCACCCCCACGTTGCCCACACCCCGTCAACAATCTATTTTTAATGAGTAAGGCATTTGAATAAACATGTATCCAAAGAAGACACACAGATGGCTGCAAGCACAAGATATTTAAAGCCATTAGTCACCAGAGAAATGTGAACCAGACCCACAGGGGGAGGCCACTTCCTACCTGCCGCTGTGACCCTGACCGACAAAAACGAAATGCACAAGCGTCGATGAGGATGTGGAGGGATGAGCAGTTACACACCGCTGCTTAGGACACACAGTGCAGCTGCTTTGCGAACAATTTGGAAACTCCTTATTGGGTTGACTATTGAGTTACCATATGTTTCAGAGATCCCATTCCTAAGTATACATCCAAGAGACCTGGCAGTATACATGGACACACACAGCAGTGTTGTTCACACTAGACAAAAAGTGGAAACTGTAAATGTCCATCAACAAATGAAGTGATAATTACAAACAAACTGTGGTATATCCATGTAACAGAATATTATTCAGCCATGAAAAAGAACAGTGTTCTGGTGCGGGTTACAGCACAGGTGAGCCTCTATAGCTTTATGCCTGTCACAAAAGAGCTTGTGTTGTATGATTCCGTTTATATGAAATCTCCACCAAAGGGCAGCCTAGACAAATAGAGTAGATCAATGATCGCAGGTGCCGGGACAAAGGAAGAAGCTATCTGAAATGGGTATAGCACCTGCCTGCCTGCCTGCCTGCCTGCCTCCCTCCTTCCCTCCCTTCTCCAGTTCTAGGGATTGAACTCTGGGGTGCTCTACCACTGAGTCATAACCCCAGCCTCCCCTTTTATTAAGAGAGTGAAAGAATCAGTTTTTATTAGTTTTTCACATGGCCCTTACTGCCTGACACCTAGTTGTGTATGTGGGTGCTGGGCTTTGAACCCACATACTTGCACATGTCGGGCAAGCACCATAACCACTGAGCCGCTGCTCCAGCACCAACCATAGCCCTTCTAAATTTTTCTTTTGAGACAGGGTCTCTGTAAATTGCTGAGGCTGGCCTCAAACTTGCAGTCCTCCTGCCTCAGCCTCCTGAGGAGCTGGGATTATAGGTATGTGAGTACTAGGGTTTTTTTCTCTAGGTGATGAAAATGTTATAACATTGAGTGTAAAGATGGTTGTACAACTCTCTGCTAAAACTCACTGAACTTTATGTGTGCATGTTGTATCACAATAACTCCCAGTTAAACCTCAGGTGGCCCCCGCAGCACAGCGAGGTGGTTTTCTCCTACTCAGGTGGCAATGCCGAGGGAATGGTTAGATTTAACCAGCTCTGGGTTCTAGAGTCCTGTGAAGAGAGAGAAGCAAAGGACCTGGGGTGACGGCACGTGACAGTGACAATGCCACTGGCCAAGGAGGCCAGCGACCCCTTGAAGGTGGCAGCAAGGGGCGGCCGGGTCTCCACGCGGTCGAAGGATTGCGAGTGTCAGGGCGAGAGGCTGAAAGGACTTGAGGGGGAGAGGGAGCGACCCAGGACGGACTCGTGCACAGTGGCACGCGGCACCGCAGGTCTCGGTGGTCCACGCGCGGACAGCAGAGGAGGTGGGATGACATCAGCCATCAAGGGTCATGGCTGTCCGTGAGGACTCAGAAGCCACCAAGAAGGATGACAGGCGGTGGAAAGATAGGCCCAGTGCCAAGCTGTCTGGGAAGGAAGGGAGGCCACGGGGGGGCAGCAACAGTGGGTGGATGATAAGAGAGTGACATCCAGCAGCCCCGTGGCCCGGGGTTGACCAGAGCTCCACTGAGTGGCTCTTCTGGCCTCCTCTGGGGTCTTTCACGCAGTGACAGTCGGATGGCCTCAGCCGGGTATCCAGCCAGGCTCAGCGGGGCTCTGGCTCTGCTCTCCCTCTCCTCTTCCTGGTAGCCTCGGGGCTTCTCCTCGCCTATGGTCCCCCACCCGAGTGGCTGGATCCCTTACATGACAGCTCAGGGCTCCAAAGTACAGGAGCACCTTTAAGATCATGAATGGGCTGAGATCCCTCCGGCCTCAGTGTGAGGGTTAAAGAGAGCCACAGGACCAGTGAGACCGAGTACCGGGAGGTGGGTCCCCTGCAGCCCTCAGCACCCCAGCAGGGACGCCAGTGCCCACCCTGGGCCTCGCCTCACACTCGTCCCATCACAGCAGCCTCCTCCTGCGCTGCCTCCACTGCTGGCTGAAACACACGCACACACACCCCTACTGCCAAGGGCACTTCACCCACGGAAACCACCTGTCCTACGCCCCAAGCTTGGACCATAAATATCGGGCAAGAATGTTTCACCTGGGTACTTGTGGTGGCCCTGCTGCTGGGCCACAGTGGCCACGTCATTTCTGAGGTAAGAGAAGACAGCAATGCAAGATGTCCCTTGCTGTCCCTGGGGACTGGATCTGGGACCCCCACTGTACCAGACTCCACGGCGCCCCCTGCAGGTGGCCCCTGCATCCTCAGCTTCAACCACGGAGGAGGGAAAGTGTTTTGGTTTCAGAGAACTGGCCACCTTGGCCTCGCCTCTTTTTTTTTTTAAGAGAGAGGGAGAAAGTGAGAGGGAGAGGGAATCAATTTTATTTTATTTGTTTCTCTGACACTTAGCCGATATGTGGTGCTGGGGATTGAACCTGGGTCCTTGTGCGTGCCAGGCAAGGGCTCCACCGCTGAGCCACTGCTCCAGCCATGTGTCCTGCCTCTTAAGAGCTTCATGAAGACCACACAGAAGGCTCTCTGAAGAGCTGGCGCTAGGTCGTAACCGAGTGTCTGAACATTTCGTCTCCACGTCTCCCGTTAAACCCACTTTGGAGAATCCGGCCTCCCACGAGAAGGCGGGCACACGGGCGTGTTACACGAGCACGCAAAGCCGACCTCAGGCAGGTGACCCGGTCCTCCCGCAGCCGCGCATTCGGTCCAGCTCCGCGGCGTCCGTCCTCGTCACACAGTGGGAGCACAGGTACGCTCTGCCTCCACAGGGCTTTTCTCCAGTGGTCCCTGAGAACAATTCCTTGCTCAGGACAGTTCTAGAGGACGGAGGTCACGATCTCGGGCATCGAGTGGACACCCTGAGAAGAGCCGGGAGAGGCCCGAGTACGAATTCTTCCCAGCGCTGGCTCTCCAGGCCCACGGCTGCGGGGCCTTGCACGCACACCTTTTGGAATAACTTCTGGAAGCATGGACTCCCTGGAAAGTTCGACTAACAGGAAGCAAGCCACGGGAGGAGGCGGGCCGTATGCTGACCTTCCGAGAGCCCCTGAATTCTCAGCTGTCCTGTGGGGAGGTGTCCTGGGGGTAGGATGGGACTATTGCTGTCACACGGAGTACTGAGCCAGGTGGCAGCTGAGTCTGCCAAACCCAGACGTCTGTCACCCCTCAACTGAATGTTCCGATGGCTGAATGTTCACAATTCTGAGGAGCTTTTTTGGGGAGGACAAGCACTGGGGATTGAACCCAACAGTGCTTAACCGCTGAGCCACATCCCCATCCCTCTTTATTTTTTTATTTTGAGACAGGGTCTCATTGAGTTACTCAGAGCACCACCAAGTTGCTGAGGTTGGCTTTGAACTTGCGATCCCCCTGCCTCAGCCTCACACTTGCTGGGGTGACAGGCGTGCACCACTACACCCAGCTTGCGAGGCTTTTTGAAAAACTCAAAGTACAAAAACCATTTTCAAGCATCTCAGCACACTTGGGACCTGGGCATCCTGGGTCCCCAGGGAGGTCGTGGGCAGCTTCCGAGGAGGGGTGGCCTGTGCCCTCCGTTCTGACCAGGTTCTTGATGGTTTGCGCCCTCTGACTCTGAGGCTCTTCAGATGTCCTCTGTAGGTTTCTAAGAATAATTTGCAAAGTCACCGAAGCCTTTGCCTCACCTCAACTCCTAAGTCCTGAGGTGACTCTGGGGCCTTTTGCTGAGGCCCTGGGCCGGTGCATTGCCCATCAGGAAGCCCAGCCTCCTGGCCACAGGAGGGAGGAGCCTCACAGGTGCTTTCCAGGAGTGCACTGCAGGTCTCCTGGGACACCTCCCGCGCACCATCCGCCAGGCTACTGACCCGAGGGCAGTTAGTGGTTCCTGGAAAGGAGGCCTGGTGAGGAGTTCTTCCCTCAAGGACAACAAAGCACGTGGCTGCTCCTCCCTGAGCTGTGCTGGTGCTCACAGAGCCTCCATCCACCCAAGGCTTTGGTCACTGCCCACTGAGGCTAAAAGCAGCAGGAGGAAGGTGGGTTCTCAAGGACCAGGAAGCAAGTTCCCTCTGTCTACTCCTCTTGGTCGATGGGGGTTGAGTGAGTGTTCATACGCAAATGGGGAAGTCGTGGCCTTTGACCCCTAAGAGGACAGAGGCTTTCCCAAAATATCTCCTAGTGGCTAAAGCGCATGTGGCTGGGCCATTCCAAGAGTGTCCCATGGCATGCAAAACTTAGGGTGCGTGAAGCCTGTCGCCTTAGCTTGGGCTGCTGTGACAGCACCATGGACAGTGACCTGAACAAGACTTCACTCCTCTCCATTCTGCAGGCCCAGAAGCCCAGGATCACAAAACCTGCAGATCTGGCGAGAACCCACTTCCCAGCAGCCTGGTTTTTGCTGTGTCCTCACAGAGAAAGCAAACTCCTTTCTGTCTCTGGTGACAAGGACATTAATCTCCTGATGGCTTTACCCTCCAGACTTAATTACCCGCCCAGGCGACCCGCCTCCTAATGCCATCAGGTTGGGCAGTAGAGTTCGGACGCCGAGGATTGGGGTGAGGGGATCCAAACATGCAGTGCATAGCACTTTCATTCAACCAAAGCCCGTCCTTTACTATGAAAACGGTTCAAAAAGAAGCCTTCATTAGTTCAGGCCAGGAGTCCTGGTGCACATCTGGAATCTCGCAATTTAGGAGGCTAGGACAGGTGGATCACAAATTCAAGACCCTATCTCAAAATAAAAAATAAGAAAGCCTGGGAATATAGCTCAGTGGTACCTTGGTTTAAAACCCCAGCACCACACACACACACACACACACACACACACACAATCAAAAACAAGCAAGTAGCAAATATCAATTCACCATCCAGACCTCTGGAAACTAACGGAAGTTCACAATAAAGAGATTATTTACAAAGTGCCCCCAGGAAATTCCCACCCTTAATGCTTATATTGTTTTATTTAGTTTTGTTTTGTTTTTGAGAGAGAGGGACAGTGAGAGAGAGAGAGAGAGAGAGTCAATTTTATTTAGTTTTTCATGTGACTTTCATTGCTCTGACACTTAGCTGTGTATGTGGTGCTGGGGTTCGAACCCTGGTCCTCCCACATGCCAGGCAAGCATGCAAACCACTGAGCCACTGCTCCAGCCCAAAATGCTTATATTCTAAGTTAGCAAAAGGGACCAAAAAAAAAAAATCAGCTCTTCTTTTCTTTACTTCCTTGCATGGAAAGAAACAGCTATTTGTTGGAGTGAGGGAGTGGTCGTAAACGAAGGTGCAATTATGAGGAAAAGGACAGGCTCCTCCTTGCAGCTAGGAGAATGCGGCAGCCTGCAAGGGGTTCTGCTGCAGCACAGGGGAAGGTCAAGTCGTCCTGACACCGTCCTGCTAAATCCTAAAGCAACAGCAGGAAGTCCTCTCCCACATGCTGCTGGGCTTGGGGAAGAAAAGGAATTCTAAGGAGCCAAAAAACGAAGTGGGAGGAGGAATGGTGGGAGGAGAGACAGCCCAGCCAGGCCTCACTGGCCAACCGTGGAAACAGCTTCGGGGATGGGGGCAAGATGGGCATCTCCATCAGAAACCCAGAAAGGGCAAAGAGAGAAAATGGCCCTCTGAAGGGGTCAGAAGGAAGCACATCTGCCTCAGCCTCGGGCTGTCTGGAAGTGTCTCAGCCACAAGCCCATCCTCACACAGGCTGTGGCTCCTGTTAACACCACCTGCCTGGCCAGAAAAACTCCAGACTGAGCCTTGGCCCAAAGCTGTCCCAGGTGCTGACTACCCGAGAGCCTGACAGCCGCCGGCCGAGGCCTTCACCCGCCGCAGGCCCTTAGCAGTCACCACACATACACAACAGAGCAAGCTGACGGCGCCCAAGGCCCCGAGTCTGCAGATTTCAGGGATATGAGCCTGTGCAACTGTACTGACAGACTCACACCTGACACACTGTAAAGAGAGAACTGGAAATGTAAGTGAAAAACAAGATGGTACAAAGAAAATGACCAAGTCAACGGAAATGTCTAGAAATCAAAGCAGAAAACTGGACTCTTACAAATTCTTGAGGGGCTGGAGTGGTGGCTCAGTGGGACAGCACTTGCCTGGCATGCTTGAGGACCCCGGTTCAGACCCCAGCACCATGTACACAATTCAGTGTCAGAAAAAACAACAACAACAACAAACAGGTGAAAAGGTAAATAAAATTGATTCTCTCTCTCTTAAAAAAAAAAAAAAAAGAAAAAAGAAACTCTGTGAGTCCAGCTGTATGCAGTGGCACACGCCTGCAATCTCAGCAACTCAGGAAGCTGAGGCAGGGGGATCACAAGTTTGAAGCCAGCCTCAGCAACATACAGAGGTCCTAAGCAACTTAGTGAGAACCTGTCTTAAAAAAGGGTTTGGGTTGTAGCTCGGTGGTAAAGTGACCCTGGGTTCAATCTTCTGTGCCAAAAAAAGAAAAAACACTATGAGTATTGTCAGCGGGCTGATTAGACACAGCTGAAGAAGGAATTTGTGAACTGGAAGTTAGAATTAAAGAAATTACTCAGAGTGCAGGAGAGAATGAAAAATAAGAGATGGAAAATATAAGAAGTCAAGAAATGGGTCACTGAAGTATGCCTTGATGGCAGGGTACTTGCTTAGTAACTGTGAGGTCCTGGAGTCAATTCCAAGCAATGAGAACAAAACAGGAAGGAAGAGGAGGGTGGGGGGAGGGAAGCGGGATATGGAGGAGGAGGAAAAGAAACTGAGAAACAAGGAAGAGTATCCAGAAGAAAATGAGAGAGGATTAGGGCAGAGATAATCACTTAGAATTTTCCAAATTTAATTAAAGAATTGAATTCTTTGATTCAGAATCTCCAGTGAATTCTAATTTGGATTTTAAAATGATTCATAACTTGGAGTATCATTATGAAACTTCAGAAAATATAAGACAAAAAAGTCTTAAAAACAATTAGTCAGGAAGCAAAAGATAATAATTAAATTGACAATTGAATTTTGATTGGCAATAATAAAAGCCAAAAACCAGAGGACTCCATCTTCTGAGATAATAAATGGCAGTCTAGGATCACTGAACTGGGAAACTACCTTTAAGAGCAAAATAAAGTCAGATGAAAATGAGAACACTTACAGGCCACATATCCTCTCAAAAGGAACAAACAGAAGATAACGTCAAGAAGGACAGTGGGCTGAAGCGGTAGCTCGGGTTACAGTGCTTGCCTCGCATGCATGACTACACGAGTTAGAACCCCAGCACCATGTACACAACTAAGTGTCAGAGGAATAAAAGTCACGTAAAAACTAAATAAAAATTGCTTCTCTTTCTCTCTCTCACTCTCCCCTCTTTCTTAAAAAAAAAAGAAGAAGAAGAAGGACAGTTATCCAGAATGAAAGTCTGAGATGCCAGAAAACAGGTGAGTGACGAATGGTGAATATTGGCCAGGTGTGGAGGTGCATGTCTGCAGCAAGGCTGAGGCAGGTGGATAGCAATTTCAAAGTCAGCCTCAGCAACTTAGTGAGACCCTAAACACCTTAACAAGACCCTGCCTCAAAATTAAAGAAAAAGAAACAGACAGGGGATGTGGCTCAGTGGTTTAGTGCCCATGGATTGAATCATCCCTGGTACCAGAAAAAAAATATCAAATATTGGAGAAATACTAATAAGCTAATTACTGTATAAAACAATAACAGAAATTCATTAGGGTTTTAGAGCTATCACTAACAGAATCCCCAACACACACACACACACACACACACACACACAAATGCATGCATACGCACACACATTACTTTTCCATACATGAGTTGTACATGGATTGTGAAAAAAGAAAATACAATAACACAAAGAGAGAAGGACAAAATATTACCTTTATTTCTGACAAAATTAATATTGGGAGACATAACATATTTGTGGGAAATTTCATTTCATAATACTGAGCCCTAAGATTGGACCAGCTTGGCTAGTCACAGGCACTGGTAACCTCCACAGCTGCACCATCATTGCCACGGGAACCGCTCTTCATAAAGCTTACTGCCTGGAGAAAAAGGACCAAATCTTTTTCTCCTGAGAGCAACTCACTCCAGAAAGAGGCCAAGACCACACAGCCTCATTTCTTCCGCCAGACTCAGCCATTAGCGTAAGCCAGGGCAGGGAGGGGGTAGAATGTTACGTTAGTGCCTCTCCCTACCCATAGAAAGAAACAGAAGGAAAAAAGAATAAAGAATACCACCCTAATAAAGATTAACTTCAGAGCAAAGAGACAGTAGAAAGCTAAATAGGGAACTGTAACTGCACCCAAGCCAGAGGGCAGGTCACTGGGCTCGAATGTCGCAAAGCCCTTGTATGAACTGACGGAAAGAAAAAGATTCGTGGACTTCGTGAAATTTCAACACCAATCGTTATTGTTTTAAATTTGTTTTTAAAGAGAGAAAGGGACAGTGAGAGAGAGAAAGAGAGAATCAATTTTATTTAGTTTTTCATCTGGTTTTCATTGCTCTGACACTTTAGTTGTGTATGTGGTGCTGGGGTTTGAACCTGGGTCCTCACACATGCCAGGCAAGCACCATAACTGCTGAGCCACCGCTTAAGCTCCCCAATCACTTTTTTAAACATGTCAGTTTTATTTTATTTTTTAAGAGAATTTTATGTATTTTTCATCTGGTGTTTGTTTCTCAGTTAGTTATGTATGTGGTGCTGGGGTTTGAACCTGGGTCCTTGAGCATGCCAGGCAAGTGCTTGCTTTAACTTCTGAGCAACTGCTCCAGCCCCAAGATCTTTTTTTTTTTTTTTAGAGAAATAATTTTTATTTAGTTTTTCATGAGGCTTTCACTGCTCTGAGACTTCGTTGGGTACATGGTGCTGGGGTTTGAACTCATGAACTTGCGCATGCCAGGCAAGCGCCGTAACCACTGAGCCACCACTCCAGCCCCCAAGAACAATTATTCAAAGAATAAAAAGAGAACAACTTTACAACAAGAGAAGAAAAATGAAATGAAAGACAAATGAACTCCCCAAAGAATTCAAGACAAAACATTTTAATTTTAAAAACAGGACAATTGAAAATAAAAAGAGCATGCCAATTAGACTTAAATATACATCTTACAACAATAAATAGAAGTGAACCAAACTCCCCAGTTAAAAGACAAGGATTGTTAGATCGGGTGTAAAAGGGAAAAAAAATAATATGCTATTTTCAAGAAACTCCCCCTTGGTTTGGAACAGTTGCTCAGCAGTTCCGGCGCTTGCCTGGCATGCATGAGGATACGGGTTCAAACCCTGGCACCACGTACACAATGAGGTGCTAGAGCAACAAAGGCCACATGAAAAACTGAATAAAGATTGAATTCTCTCTTACTCTCTCTCTCACTGTCCCTCCTCTCTCTTAAAGGAAAGGAAAGGAAAGGAAGGAAGAAAGAAACTCCCTTAAAATATCAGGTAATAGAAAAGGTGAAGATAAAGGATGGAAAAGTAGAGGCTGGAGTGGTGGCTCAGCAGTTATGGCGCTTGCCCAGCATGAGCAAGTACCCAGTTCAAATCTCAGCACCCACTTCACGACTAAGTGTTGGAGCAATGAAGGCCATGTGAAAAACTCAATAAAAACTGATTCTCTCTCTCTCTCTCTCTCTCTCTCTCTCTCTGTCTTTCTCTCTTAAAAAACAGTCTAACTTAAAAAAAAAAAAAGATGGAAAAATATATCCCAGGCAAATACGAAGAAAGCTGGTGTGCCAACATCAGGCAAATCCGTCGTTTGCTTTACAAAGTACACCAAAACGACAATGAGACACCACTTTACGTTCTTTAGAATGGCTACTGCAAAAAGAAAGAAAATCAGAAGCAGCGTGGGCAAGGATGTGGGGAAACTGGAACCCTCATACACGGCTGCAGGGAATGTAAAGTGGTGCCCCAGCCTTGAGGACAGTACTGCAGCTCCTCCAAAAAACTAAATACAGCATTGCCGTATGGTCCCGCAGCTCCACTTCTGCTGTATACACAGAGTAACTGAAAGCAGGGTCACACAGACATTAGTACAATGTTCACAGCAGCATCACACAGCCAAGAGGCAGAAGTAACCCAACTTTTCATCAGTAAAAGAACAGATAAACATGATATACACATAGTAGCATTGTTCGGTTTTAAGGAGGAAGGAATATTATTCAGCTGTAAGGAAGGAAACTTTGAAGCATGCTAACATTTGAGTGGACCCTGAAGACCTTGTGCTTAGTGACATGAGCCAGACCCCAAAGGCCAATCAGTGGATGATTCCACTGCACGAGGACCACAGAGAGGAGGCGTTCACAGAGATGGAAAGTAGAAGGCTGGCTGCCAGCAGCCAGCAAAGCAGGATAAGGAGTTGTCTAACAGGTGCAGAGCTCCAGTTTGGGAAGAGGAAAACGTTCTGGAGATGAATGGGGGGATAGAGTGAACATACCTGTACACTTAAAATAATTAAAACTGCAAATCTTGTGTTATATATTTTACCACAATAAAAGTGAGAAAAATTATTACAGATAAAGTCACCGCTGCCAATTTTCAACGTTATAAGAAAGATAGAAAACTTCCAAATTTGGGGGCTGGAGAGTTGGCTCAGGGGTTGGAGTGCTTGCCCGGCATGCACGAGGACCCAGGTTCAAACTCCAGCACCACAAACACAATTAAGTGGAGGGGGCAGGGGAAAGATGAAAAAGTTTTTAAATGTTTTAAAAAGAAAAATTCCAAATTCTTTTGCATCTAATAACACAATATCTAAATCTATAAAGAAAGCATCAAAAGAATTACAAGGAATTCAGAAATTTTCCATTGTGATCAGGAGAGTTTAGTGTACGTTCTCTCATGACTGGTACAGAAAATCCAATAAAGGGATTATATAGGGGCTGGAGCGGTGGCTCAGCAGTTACAGCACTTGCCTGGCACCTGCGAGTTCGAGAGTTCAAACCCTAGCACTATGTAAAAAACAAAGTGTTGGAGGAACAAAAGTCACATGGAAAACTAAATAAAAATAGCTTCTCTCTCTTTCTCTCATTGTCCCTCTTTCTTTAAAAAAAATAAAATAAAATTAGTCCAAAATTAAAAGTTTTTTTTTTTTTTTAAGAGAGAGGGACAGTAAGAGAGAGACAGAGAAAGGGAGAAACAACTTTATTTAGTTTTTCACATGGCCTTAGTTGCTCTAACACTTAGTTGTGTACATGTTGCTGGGGTTTGAACCCGGGTCCTCACGTTTGCCAGGCAAGCATCGAAACCGCTGAGCCACCGCTCCAGCCCCCTAAAAGTTTATTTTTAAGAGTATATGATATATTTGGCAACATCACGGTGTCAACTGGTCATTTGATTTGTGTTTTAAGTAGATGTTGCTTATACAAGAAAAGTTTTCAAAAACTCCACTTGGCTAATTCCATGTAAATTAGCATAATGTAACAATATCAAGGGGAAATTGCGGAGGCACCACTGAGTTTCACAAGATGCTTTCATCTTCATGAAGTCAGTTAAGCCAGGTGCTGTGGTGCACGCCTGTAATCCCAGTGGCTGAGGAGGCTGAGATGGGAGAATTGCAAGTTCAAAGCCAGCTTCAGCAACTTAGTGAGACCCTGAGTAACTTAGGGAGACCCTGTCTCAAAATAAAACTAAAAAGGGCTGGGGATGTGGCTCAGTGGTTAAGTGCCCTTGGGTTCAATCCTGGGTATCAAATAAAGAACTAAATAAAGTCAGTTCTGAGAAGTTATGCAGATAAGAGGTTTCTGAATCATCCACGTAAACTGAAAGTCGGTTCTGAATAATTATCCGAGTAGGGCTTTATGAATGAGGAATAAAGCTACACTTTAGGGCTGGAGCGGTGGCTCGGCAGTTACAGCGCTTGCCTGGCATGCGCTTGGACGCGAGTTCAAACCCCAGGACCACGTACACAGGAAGTGTCAGAGCAACGAAAGCCACACGAAAAACTAAATAAAACTGATTCTTTCTCCCTCTCTCTCTGTCCTCTCTTTCTTTAAAAAAAAAAAAGCCACACTTTACACACACGGACACCCACAAGGGCCTTCACAACGCGCCCCACCTGTCCCCCTCACCTGCCTGTGCAGCAACCTGATCTCTGCGGCAGAGGCACACCCGCCGCGGG
The DNA here is from genome assembly GCA_004027875.1 of Aplodontia rufa. Lineage (NCBI taxonomy): Eukaryota > Metazoa > Chordata > Mammalia > Rodentia > Aplodontiidae > Aplodontia > Aplodontia rufa. Next base: position 69,170 of record PVKS010000114.1, read on the forward strand.
CACCCTTCATCGCGGCTCTGCTCTCTCCTCCACCTTCTTATTTCCAGGGCTGAGGACTGAACTCGGGGCCTTGTGTGTGCTAGGCGAGCGCTCTGCCACTGAGCCAAGTCCCCAACCCCTGAAGCCCCTTTTTTATTTTTATTTTGCGACAGGGTTTCACTAAGTTGCTCAGGCTGGCTTTGAACTTGCGATCCTCTTGCCTCAGCCGCTGGGATTAGAGGTGTGCACCACTGTGGCTGCTTCCTCCAGTGATTTTAAAGATCTGCCCTGTGGGACTTCCTCAAGAACAAGTTTTCCCACGCTGTCCCACTGACCCTGTTTATCCAACTCTGAGGTTGCTCCAGCCCCTTCCTTGACCTTCAGAGCCACATGGACGTGTCTCGGGCACTCCAGACCAACATGGCCCAAAATGAACTCACAGTTATCTCCACTCTCTCCTACGTTGCTTTCTTTAAGCAGAAAACCGGGAGGCCCTCCTCAACTTTCCTGCCTCACAACCCAGTGTCCAGCTCCCGCTTCAGGACAGATCCCAAGCCTGTCAGTCCCTGTCAGTGATGTCCCTGTGACTCCACCGTGAAGACAGCCACAAGCTGTGGCTGGTCCCTCCTGGACTCGGCCTCTGTGCTGTCACCCTTGCAGATTTAAATCTGTGTCCCTTCAACCTTGAGTCTAACAGCTCTCTGAACCTGAGGGGGATTTGCGAGCACAGCAGCAGATAGCCCAGCACTAAGAAGCGTGACTGCAGTTGCGGACGTGAATGAAACGGAGGTCCTTCTGGCTCCTTGTGGGACTAGATAAGCACCCCAAACCCTCGGCTGCACTTTGGCTTGGGGTGTGGGGAAGACAGAAGCCGTGAGAAAGCGGCATTCGCACGTCGAGTGCAGGGCTCCTGAGAAAACCCCCAGTTCCCAGCCCCCTGCCTGGCAGAGCAGGTGCTGCAAGCAAGCCCAGGAGTGTGACTGATTTGACCCAGGGCACAGTTTGGTTCTAGTGGATAGATTGCTCACTGAATGCTAGGTGCCAGGCACCATGCCAGAAGCCGGGAAAGTGATTTCCTGGACTCCAGCAGCTCGAGCAAGCCTGAGGCTCAGCTCAGCTCGGCACGAACAGCAGAGGATGCCCACGCTGGGCTCTGGCCACACTGCGGGGCTGAATGCCTGAAGGTGCCAGGCACTGCCAAAGCAGAAAAGGGAGGAGAATCAGCCTCCGGCGGGTACGAGGGGGCAGGGGCGCTGAACGGAGGGTTGGGGAGCTGTGCACGGAACCTAGGCCCAGCGTAGATGCCAGCTAGTCACAAGGACTGTGGGTGTGCAGGTTAACCCGCACACTCGGACTAGTTAGACGAGGAAAAACCAGCTCCCCGACATGAAAAGGAACACACCAGAAACCAAAGGATCTAGAAAGGCCGAGACTGAAGGAGGCAGGGGAGGATCACGACACAAGTACTAACCAGGAGACAAGTACTAACCACGAGAGAGCCACTGTCACCTCATTCTCAGAAAAACGGAAGGCAGGCGGTGAGCGAGATGCTTACTGAGGGTGCTATTCAGAGGATGAAGGCCCAGCGCCAGCACCAGCCCATGCCCCCACCTTGGTGCTGGAAACAAACTTCAAACCTCAAGAATGCACTCAAGTTACCTAAGAAATGTGAAAGAAAAGACTCATAAAACATTTATGTTAAAAAATATAAAACTAGAGGCTGGAGTGGTTGCTCAGTGGTTGGAGTGCTTGCCTGGCATGCGTGAGGACCTGGGTTCAAATCCCAGCACCACATACACAACCAAGTGTCAGAGAATCAAAGGCCAGATGGAAAACTAAATAAAGTTGATTCTCTCTTTCTCTCACTCTGTCCCTCTCAAATGAAAAAAAGAAAAGAAAAAGAAAAATATATACACATATATTTGAATAGTGTAAATGGATGAGAAAATCTGACATTTGAAAAATGGGACTATTAAGTGTTAATGTTGAATGCAATTTCATTCAAAATTGTGAAGGACACATACACCGACAGCGGGTTAACGTGTGCCTTGGCTAAGTCCAGGGCTCAGGGAATGCCCTGACAGGAATGGCAAAGGGCTGGGGAAGCCCTGACCAGACTTGGACTTGCTGAAAGCAGCTGGTGCTGTTGAGGCAGATGTTGCCTGGAGGTCAAAGTGACCTGTCTTCAAGAGTTCCCTTAGCTCAGAAGTCTCAAAGTGTCCCTCCGAATCTGTAACTGCCAATAACCTTCCCCTTTGTGCTTCTCAACAAAAGCAAGTGGAGGAAAAGACTCCGGGTCCTGTGTGGCCCCGTCCCCTCGCTTTGGGTCTGTGCTGTGTCTGCAGCATTGTTTCTCCCATTCTTTCCCCACGGGTACACACGTTGTAGCCGACACAAAATCTCCACCGAGCTTTCTGAAGAGTTTACGTACTGATTCAAAGTGTGTATGACCAAATACACCCAAGAATCTTGAATATGTGAAGAGGCTTGTTTTTCTGGTACCAAGACTTACTATGAAGCTACTGTAATTAGCATATTGTTACTGAGATATACTTTGAATCAAAATGAAGATCAGCAAAATAGACTCCTGCTTCTGTGAAAACATAATACGTGACGGCTGGGATCAGAAAAGGAAAAAGACTTACTAAATGGGGTTTGGCACAGTTGGTTTTCTATATGAACAAAATTAAAATTGAATTGCTTCCTACCATCATTCACAAATTCCAAGTGCATTAAATATCTAGAAAGGAACACCAAAAGTAAAGAATAGAATAAAATCGTTGAAGATCTGAATAGTAGCGCTTCTCTAACTTTAGTACACATTACTGCTTTTTATGTATAAACCGACTTCTGTCCACACATTTACCACTTCTTTTCATCTTAGAACTCTCAGCTGGGCCAAGTTTTAGAGTTTTTAGAGAGGGTCTGCTGACAGACTCCCAACTTTGTTAAAAACATTCTCATTTTGGGCTGGAGCAGTGGCTCAGCAGCGATGGAGCTTGCCTGGCATGCTCAAGGGCACGGGTTCGAACTCCAGCACCACGTACAAAACGAAGTGTCAGAGCAACGAAAGTCACATGAAAAACTAAGTAAAACTGACTCTTTTTCTCTCTCTTTAAAAAAAAATTTCCCATTTTCCTTTAGCTCCTGAAGCTCCCAGGACAGTTCTTCTCCTTGCAGTTATGCCTCCCGCTACCTTCCTCCGTCTCGGCTGGGTGAGAGTTGAATTCTGCTTCTGGGAAGGGCTCCTGAGCACACACCTCGGCAACTTGCTTTCTGCCTTCGTTTTTCTGTGGTTTCCTTAGGATGTTAGCTGGAAGTGGTTTGGGTATTTTGTTTTAATCTTCTTTGGACTCACTGTTTCTTCTCTGTGGATACATATATTTGATGAGGTTGATTAAAATCACAGCACTCTCCCTTCTATTTGCTGTCTCCTCTTTTTCTGGGAATCTGAGCAAACAGTAGAGCATCTCACTTTGTCCTTCCCATCTAGTTCCCTTTCTTCTGTATTTCCTATAGCTGTCCCAGCACCATTGTTGAAAAGACTGTGCTGTTCCTCATGGAAGTTTTGTCACCTTTTTGAAAATCAGCTGGCTACAGAAGTGGATTAACTAAGGACTCCCAGTTCGATTCCACCGATCGACACATCTGACCTGCCCCACGCTATCTTGTTTAATGTGGCTCTGCAGCACGTTTTGAAATTGGGATGTGAATCCTTCAAGCTTGTTCTTTCTCAAGACGGCTTTGGTTCTTCTGTGTGTCTTGTATTTCCATGGGAATTTAGGATCCGGTTGCCAACTCATGCACAAGGGCAGTAGAATTTTGACAGGAGCTGCGCTGAGTCTGTGCATCAATTTTGGTGGTGTTATCACCTTAACAACCTATTGGTCGTCTTTATTTTCTCCCAATGGTGCTCTGTAGTTTTCAGTGTATGTCCTTCTGTACTTCTGTTGAATTCATCCCAAGTACTTCATTCTTTTGTGTTGTAGATGGAACTGCCTGCATTTCATTTTCAATTTTTTTCACTGTTAACATATAGAGATGAAACTTTTTCATTGATGTTACAAGCCTGTTGAGCTCATTTATAGGTTCTTTTGTGTGTGTGAATTTCTTGGAATTTATATATATCAGGTTATGTCAGTTGCAAATAGTTTTCCTTCTTCCTTTGCAACCCAAATGCTTTGTTTCTTTTTCTTGCCTAGTTGTTCTGGCTGCACACTCCACCACAGGGTTTCAGAGAATACCAGAGTATAGAGTCTTATCTTGTTCCTGACTTGGGAGGAAGCTCCTGATATAACGTTCATGGTACAGGCTGATTGGACAGACCCCTCACAAAGTGTATGAACACAATGTCTTACAGAATATACGTGTTGGAGTCTGTTGATGGCCCAGCCATCCAGGCAGATGCCACCATGCCACCAGGCTGTGAGGTGGGATGGGGGCCAGCTGAGAGGTCTCAACCTGCAGAAAAGGAGTAAGTACAGGGGTGAGGGTGGAGAGGAACAAACAAGGCTGCGCACAGAGAGGGTCAGACGCCAGGCATAGCAAGGCCACCGCAGGTTCAGCATGGGGAGATGATGGAGCAGGTGCAGGTAGACGTGGCAGGTTCAGGCAATTCTTTTAGGATCACCAACAGGACATCCCAGCGTGTCCTTTCTCTCAAAATGGCCTTAAAGAGCAGAGGCAGTCCCCGCACTCAACAGCACTAGGAAAAGTGACACACCACAGCCCCTGAAAGCATGCAGTGCTGGTGGGCACAGGCGAGGCAGCGAAGAGGCCTGAGGGGAGGGCAGAACAAGCTGAGTCTTCCGAAGATGTGTCTGCCCTGGTAGAGACAGGGAGATGGCCATCAAACCGGGACCACGTGCAATCCAGGTAAGCACTGTCCCACTGTACCTCACCCCATCACAGCTCCTGCACCTGCATCCCCAAAGCTCGTTTCCCTGTGACTTTCATTCCTCGGACACTTCGTTGTGTACGTGGTGCTGGGGTTTGAACTTGCATACTCATGCACACCTGGATATTTATTTGCTGTGAAAATGAAAACCATCAGCCTGGTAACGACAAAAACCCTTTGGCTCTCAGGGAGTAAACAAATTGAAAGGGGGTTTTGAAGGGCAGATTTCAGGGAAAAACTGGCTAATACCTTTGGAGGGCTACTTCGTAAAATGAGGAACAAAGCTTCGCTGAGTGGAAACAGCCAAACCCAGGGGCGGGAGACGTCTGCACGAGCCGTCCCCCACTCTCCTGATTTACAGCCACTTTGAAGTTGCCATTTGCCCATCAGCTGCAGGCTACTACAGGCGTAGATCTTTTTTATGTGCATCAGAAAGGCATCAATTTCCTCAGGCTACACTGTAATTAAAAAGTAAATGTGTTATTTTGCTTAATCTTACAAGATACTGTCTTACTAAGAATCAAAGTCGTGATATTAACTAAGCCACATGTCAGTGTTGGGGACAAGAAAGTGTACCGCACCCTAGCTATGTCCCGTACACAGTGACAACCTAGAGGTCATTTAGAAAATAGCTTGGTATTGCACTTGGAAGTTAAAAACAAAAACCACCCATTTATAACAAGTCACTACAAACTACCTGGAAAGAATGAGTTTCTCACTGAAAGAAGGAAATCTGAAGATTTGCAATCAGTCAGAAAGGAACACAGAAACTGGGGTAACATTTCCCAATGAAGAAGAAAGGCGCGCTCATGGGGCACACTGCTGGGTGTCTAGCACATACTAAGGACAGAAGAGATGATTTAGAAAGGAGAATTCTGGGGGAAATGGAGCGTCTTTCCCAGATTCACGGGAAGAGACTGAAATGGGACAAGGACAAATGAGCCAGGGATACTCTTCTGCAAAGTAGGAGGTGAGGCTGGAGGTCGAGGAGGGACGGGTGGCTGGCAGGCAGAAAGGCTGAAGTGACAGGGCACAGAGTCACCGTGCTGTGCACACAGTGCCATTCAGAGCTCATGCAAGGAAGGCGGTGTGGGCTGGAGTGCAGTCTTGGGTCCTGGCCTCTCCTCAGCCATCAGTGAGTCACATAGCACTACACTATGAGCTCTCCTTTCATTGACCGAAACAAAATCACTGAACAGCATGCCACCTGACACACACCACTGCTGTGCTTTGTCCCCCAAGGGTTCACATATTGGAGGCTCGGTCCTCTGCTGTGGTGCTGATGTGGTGGGTGGCCTCGTGAGAAGTCCATAGGTCCCTGGGACCTTCCCCTGGAAGAGATTCAGGTAGTCCCATGAAACCCTTCAGTTCTCAGAGGAAGTGGTTATAGAAAAAGGCCTGGCTCCACTCTGGCTTCCTGACAACCACGTGCTCCTGCTATTGTGATGCCGTCCACCATGAAGCCAGCACCTCACTCTTGAACCTCCAGAACCGTGAGCAAAAAAAGCCTCTTTTCTTTAGTTTCCCAGCCTCAGGTGTTTTGTGATCATAATGGAAAACTAAGAGTCAACATTCTGATTAGCTTTCCGCTAGTTATACACATAGTTTATATCATTCCACCCTAGTCACCAGGATAGTGTGAAAGACTTGTCAAAGGTTGAAGTACAAGTGGGGACAGTGGTGCACCCCTGTAATTCCAACTATTTGGGGGGCCGAGGCAGGAAGATCACAAGTTTGAGGCTAGCCTGTGCAACTTGGCAGACTCTACCTCAAAACAGAAAATTATAAGGGAGTCTGGGGGGATAGGCCTGTAATCCTATCAGCGAGGGAGGATGAAGCAGGAGGATCACAAGTTCAAAGTCAGTCTCAGCAACTTAGCGAGGCCCTAAGAATTTAGTGAGACTGTCTAAGAAAAAAATAAAGGGATGGGAATGTGGCTTACTTGGTAAAAGCACCCCTGGGTTCAATTCGTAGTACACACAAATGCACAAACACAAAGTTTTGGATTTCTTATCTTGGAGGAGGTAAATATACTATTTAAGAGCAAATCTGACTTTCTTAAATATCCAATGCAGGGGCCACTTTTTTTTTTAACCCCTGTATAATCAATTGTGTCAATGGGGAATAGAATCCATGACCCACCGCAGATATCAAAATCCTCAGATGATCAAGTCCCTTACATAAGATGGTGTGGTGCACATAATCTGCTCACATCCTCCCGTGTTTCATTTACTTTTGAAGCAGAATCTCCCTACGTGGCCAGGCTGGCCTCTGCTAGGCTCAAGCCATCCTTTGGTCTCAGCATCCCAGGTCTCAGTTGCATATGCCTTAAATCATCTCTACATTATCAACACTACCTAACACAACGTAATGCTATGTAAAGTGTGTTTAGGGAATAATGGCATTTTTTCTGAAATGTTTTGATCTGTGTTAGTTGAATGCACCAGCAAGGAACCCACGGACAAGGAGGGTGGGCAGTGGATGGGGTCTAGCCCCATCACCAGCAGGAAGGGTGGATAGTGGACGCCATCTAGCCTTGCCACCGGCAGGGTGGATAAGGAAGGTGGGCAGTAGACGCAGTCTAGCTCGCCACCAGCAGGGACTGTGGCTAGTGGACCTGGTCTAGCTTGCCACCAGCAGAGAGGGTGGACAGGGAACACAGTCTAGCTCGCCACTGGCAGGGAGGGCGGGCAGTGGACCTGGTCTAGCTCGCCACTGGCAGGGAGAATGGGCAGTGGACGCGGTCTAGCCCCGCCACTGCAGAACCAGCGAGGGGTCTCTGCACAGCCTCGCTTTCTGCGGGCACCTGCACAGCGTGGTTCAGACTCCCGCTCCAGGCCCTCTCCCACAGGGCCAAGCGACGGCTCTAGAAACACGCCCTTCCCTAGAGCTTCCCGATGGGCCACTGACGGGCTCTGACTTCCAGTGCCCCCGAACCTTAGCCCTGGCGGGGAAAGGCCGGCCGGTCCCCAGCCCGGGGCGCCCCGCGAAGCCGAGCCCGCAGGCTGCGGGAGCGAAGCTGGTCTCCTTGCCGCGGCAGGTCGGACACCGCGAGCCGCCCCACGCGACGCATCGCGCTCTTCGGGCCTCGCCGCAGCAGTGACAGTCGCGCGAACCGCACCGAAGGCGACGGCGGCCGACACGCGACTCGCGGGCACAGCCGCCCGGACCTGTGCGCACGCGCGAGACCGGCGCGCTCCTCCCGGCGACCGTTTCCGACGCGCTGGGCGCATGCGCTGCGCGACGCCCCGCGGCCCGCGGAAGAAGGCGCGGCTGCCCGGGCGGCGACGCGCTTGCGCAGTGGCCGGGCGCGGGCGTTTCTCCCTTTTTCACGACCCGGTTTTGAGGGGTAGATTCGAGGTACAAAATGGCGGCCTAGAGCGTGCTCGCCGCCGGTTCCCCGCAGGTCTCAGGCCGAGTGGATGTCGCTGCGTCTCGGTGCCGAGCCCACAGACACGCGGCCCCCGGGGGACATGGTGTTGGCGACTCCGCGCTTGCTGGCCACCAAGTCCGCCCAGGCTCCCAGCGCACCGGAAGCGGCCCGCTGCCGCCTGGGCCCCCAGCGCGGAGATCGCCGCCGCGCCCAAGACCCAACGAGAGCTGCGGCGGCCGCCGGAGAGGTGCGGGCGAGGGCCGGGGCCGGAGCCGGAGGGCGGCGGGGAGGCCTGGAGCTTCGGGGAGGTGCGGAGAGCTGCGGGCCCGGGCCCGGGGCGGTGGCGGAGGAGAGGTGCGGGGCCGGAGGGCGGCGGGGAGGCCTGGAGGTGCGGGGCCAGCCCCGGGAGGGCGGGCGGAGGAGAGGCCCGGGGCTGCGGGGAGGGCGGGGCCGGACGCGGCGACGCGGCGGGGCCGTTTGTGAAGCGGCGCGGCGTTGGGCAGCGCGCCGGGGGCCGGGCGCAGGTAGGGCCGCGGCGGGCGGCGGGCGGCGGGCCTCCCCTCCCCTCCCCTCCCGGTGCGTCCCCGCCGCGCCCGGCTGCGCCGGCCTCCGGCGTTCTTGGGCCCGTGATCACCGGTCTCGTAAGAAGCGGTTTTGAGATGCGTTTTTCCCGTGGCGTCGCGTCTGCTCCGTCGGCCCCCGGTTCTCGCCTTCCAGCAGGTGCCTCCCTGTCGGGGTTTCTGACGTTGCACTGCGGGGCAGCTCTGCGCGGTGGCCCAGGTCGCGGCTGCCTCCGTTTGCGCCTGCGGCTTCACGCCGGGGCGTGCTGTCCCGGCCTGCTCCTTCTGACCCTCGGGCACGTGTCGGGTAGTCAGTAATAGCCAGCACCTTAGACTCCTGGTGCCTGGCCTTGACAAGCACCTCACAGATGTCCCTCCCTTCTGAAAAACAGGTTTATCTGAAAAGACGTGTATTGGAATAAAATACGGATTTGGTAAAAATTTTTTTTTTTTTTTTTTAGTGTCTGGCGCATATTGAAGCTATTTTTTTTATAAGCTCAAGTTTGGAGGAAAAATAATACAGCCTGTTTCTAACAAAACTTGTTTCTTATATCCACAAAGCTCCTCCTTTCCAGGCACTGTTCTAAACTAAACTTTTTATCTCATTTAATCTTCCTACCCTGAAGATAAAGAAGCTGAGGCACAGAAATTACCTACCCAATATCTCACAGCTGGAAAATGGCAGAATCAGCAGCTGCTAGTCTTGTAGTGTTTTCTCAGATATGTAGTGCCCGAGACCACTGCTTGAGCAACAGGTAGAACCTCTGTGAGCCCAGTGGGTTTGGGCATTTGGTGCCTGCCTTCTGGTTATGCTGATTTGATGAGTATGTTAGGGAATGAAAGCAGCTGCACGGATGTAGATTGCTCTGTGGCAGTTATCACTTCACTTGAAGGTATGGGTGAAACTATTTATTTTTGAGTTGAACCTAAGGGTGCTTGATCACTAAACCACATCCCCAGTCCTTTTTTTTTTTTTTAAAGACAGTGTCTCACTAAGTTGCTAAGGCTGGTTTTGAACCTTTGATTCTCCTGCCCTGAGTCACTGGGATTGCAGGTGAGCAGCACCTGGCTAAATTTTTACGTCCCCCCCCCCAGTATTGAGTATTGAACCAGGGCATGTTATCACTGAAATACATCCCTCCAGCCCCTTTTAAAATTCAAAACAAGTTCTTGGAAAGTTACCCAAGGGGGCTTTGAACTTGAGATCCTCCTGCCTCAGTTTCCCAAGTTGCTGGAATTACAGGGAAGTGCTAGTGTGCCCAGCAAATTTTTATTCTTACTACTTTTTTTCCCTTTATTTTCAGCTACACCCGTTTCCTGCCCACAGTTAATCTTAAATATCAAACAATCATTCCAGCATCTCACCTCTTTCGCCCTCTGGTGGAGGAGTTAATTGAATAGAAAAATAGCAAGAAGAAATTAGTAGCAGAAATTGACCCTGCGTGTTTAGGGGAGGCATTCAGAGGATTCTCAAGTAATCACCGTAAAGTACGTCTATTAAATTTCATACTTTAGCGGCTGTAGCTGTAGCTCAGTGGTTGGAGCACTTGCCTGGCATGCACAGGGACCCAGGTTTGAATCCCAGCACCACACACATAGCTAAGTGTCAGAGAAACAAAGGCCAGATGAAAAAATAAACTGATTCTTTCTCTCACTCCCTGTCTCTTTAAAAATAAATAAATTTCATACTTTATATTTCAGAATCTTGGAATTTAAAATCATTCCATAATTAGGAAAAAATGTACATACTTGTGAGAGATTTCAAAAATTATTAAGATGTAGTAAAAGCTGAAAACCCCTGGGCATCAGATTTTGGAGGACTTTGGAAGATCACCATCTGAATTTTGTTGTGTACCAGCAGGTGTTCTGTGAATTTGTATCTTAATGACTTTAATGTCTGGGGAACATAATATGGTGGGTTGTGTTTTTGAGCCCAAATGAAGAGTGGGGAGACTCAGGAAGGAGTTCAGTCACATTGACTTAGCCCTGACAGGTACCAAGAATTAACTGACAAGTTTCTGGACTGAGGAGGTAGCAGAAGAAATGAGAAGGTTTTTTTGGTCCAGTCAGCTGCTGAGTTAGTAAAGAAAGCAGAAACGAGCACCATGCTAACAACAAAGCTCTCAGTTCTAGGTTTTTTATTCCTTTTGTTGCTTGTTGTGGTTCGTTACTCATTTTTTTAATATCAACAGTGGGTGTGAGTGATGTTAGGATCAGAAAATAAGTTGCACATTTAAAGGATGGACGTAAGCATGCTCTTGGAACAGGTATTTGGCTACTGCAGAAATAATACTGTCAGTCCCCCAGCTCCTTCCCAATACCTCTGAGGCTGTGATGGTAGAAGAGTTACGCTGATGATTTATAAGATTCCAGATTTTTAAGAATCCATTGATGTTTCGGTGTAATCTTTCCAAATAGAGTTGGCACTGGGTGGTGTTAGAAAGAATGCCACTGTTTCTTGGGAATCTTTCACTGCATCTTCAAAGACTCTCACTGAATTCGCAGTACTGGCGCCTTACACCACCATCCTAGTGTTCTCATTGACGCACTTACTGTTGGCTTCAGGAATTTATTTCATGCTACAGTAAATTTTTTAAATTCTTAATTTTGGGGGGGTCCTTTTTCTGGATCTAGAAAAGTAAACTTTTTTTCCTTGTTTTCTGTAATTTAGGTTCAAAAAAATGGCCAAAAGAATTGCCGAAAAGGAGTTGACAGATAGGAACTGGGACCAAGAAGATGAAGCTGAAGAGGTAAAAATCAGTTTCCCTAAAGCTAAGTTCTTATTGCACCTACACTTGGTGCACTTGGGTTTCTCATGAAGACTTGTGGTAGGATTAATCAAAAGTCGCTTTAAGAACATCCTGAACGGGCGACCCTATAGTTCCTTACGACTTGTGAGCTTTTCCACTGCTGCGTATTCTTAAAATATTCTCCTTCACAGAGGCACCTTCCTCCTCCTGAGTTCCATATACTTGGCAGCATTCTAAACCCACAATTTTGAGTAAGTTGTTGTAGTTATAACCAAAGAATTACTTAAATGATTGAGTCGAAGTTACTCAGAGGACATGTGGTGCACATCACCATCTCACTTGTCACTTAGGTCTCTGAAGCTTATGCAGGAGGTCACTTACATTTCTAGTGTCACCAGCAGACTGATTGATACTGCCAGGCCAGTTCACTCAGAAAGTTTGTAGCATAGCGCTAAGTAAGGGAGAGAAGAAAGGAAGAGAGCTTTCAAAAGCATTTCTAAGCCGCTTTGACAAACTTCTTCCTTTCTGAATCAGTCTCTTCTGGCGCTGATCTTTTTTCTCTTTACGAGTAGATATAGTCTAATGAGTTTAGGGAAGCCCAAATCACAAGGGCGTTAATGTTTTCACAGGAACTTTAACTCACTTAAGGTTTTTTCTGTGTGGGTTTTTTTTTTCTTTCTTTTTTTTTTTTTTTTTTTTTTAAGAGAGAGGGACAGTGAGAGAGACAGAGAGAGAAACAACTTTATTTAGTTTTTCACATGGCCTTAGTTACTCCAACACTTAGTTGTGTACGTGGTGCTAGGGTTTGAACCCACGTCCTCCTGTTTGCCAGGCAAGCGCTGAAACCACTGAGCCACCGCTCCAGCCCCTGTGTGTTTTTTGATTTTGTTTTGTTTATCAAGATTGAACCCAGGGCCTTGTGCATCCTAGGCAAATGCTCTTCCACTTGTTATAAATGAAATCAAACACGTGGTCACGTGTGGGTGAGCAAGGCAGAAATTTTACTTCGGCCGAAGGGCGAAAGAAAGAAGGGCGAAAGGAGTGAGGGGTCCTTAATGCCGACCTGATGCATTACTGCCCTTTGCCCTAATTGGAGGAGCTCAGGTGCACAGTCTGCGCGATTGGCTGTGATTAGGTGGAGGCAGGTGCAAGAGGGAGTAGGCGGCGACTGGGAGATAATGGGGGTGGGGGTCGCCGCACATGTGGCGAGGGTAGTAGGGATTCCACTTTTCCCAGAAGGGGTCCTAGGAAGGAGGTGGGCGGACACAGGTGGGCCCACGTAAGTGGCCGTATACAAGTGGGGGAGTTACAGTCTTCAGAAAGGGAGGGGGATAATGGAGGTAGTAGACTATACATCACGATCTTTCAAATTTAACAGAAAAGACATACATCTTACACACTGAGCTACATTTATAGCCCCTTTTTAAAAATTTTTTTGCAACAGTCTTGCTAAGTTGCCTAGACTGGCCTTACACTTGTGATCCTCCTGCTGAATGTTTTAGTCACCTTTTTCATTGCTGCGACCGAACAACCTGACAAGAACAAGTTTAGGAGGAAAAGTTGACTTGGGGACTCACAGTTTCAGAGGTCTTGATCTTTGGAAGACTGGCTCCATTCCTTGGGGCTGGAGGTGAGGCAGAACCTCAGGGCAGCAGGCGCAGCTCCAGAGAGACCCGCAGCTCAAGGCGTCTTGGGAAGCCTAGCAGAGGGACTACACCCTTGATAGGGAATACACACCCAAAGGCACCCAGTGACCAGCCACGCCCTACATAAGGGGATCGGCTCGATGATTGGTTTAAGGCTTTCATAACCCAATCCATTCTCCTCAGCCTTCCCCAATTGTCAAACATGAGCTTTTGGGGGACACCTCACGTTCAAACCGTAACAGCTCCCCAGTAGCTGGCATTGCAGATGTATAACATCTTGCCTGGCTGACTTGGAAGGGAGTCTTTGGTTATGGATATTTTTTCTTGGTCCTCAGCAGTCAGTCAGGGTTATAGTAAGGTCGAGACTACCACATAATGATTTGCTTTGACATTAAAATATTTAGGAATGAAAGATTACCCATTTGAGTTAAGTTCTAATGACATGAGCATGGAATGATTGCATTAATCAGTTGCATTTAATTAGGACTCCTGTGGCCAAATGGTCCCGTGGGTGGGTGTCAGGGTCTCTCAAGCTCCGTGTGGTCTGTGATAACTACATGGGAACTTCTGCACAGGAAGCACTTTGCTCCAGCTGCACAGGCTAAACGAAGACTAGAAGGAAAGGCGAGGATCGCTAGCAGACTTCCAGTTACAGACAGGACTTTGAGCACGTTGTGGAAGAGCAGCTCTCACACACCTTGTGGATGTGGGCACTGTGACCAGGACTCCTGTTTTTTGCAGTATTGGAGATTAAGCCTAGGGGCACTCTACCACTGGGCTCAATTCCCAGCCCCACCCCCACCACACACTGTGTGAGAGAGAGAGTGGAAGGCAGGCATTGTCTTGCTAAGTTGCTCCAGCTGGCCTAGGACTCTTAAGAATACTGGGCTTTGGGGTGTAGCTCAGTGGTAGAGTGCCTGTTTACTGTACACAAGACCCTGCTTTCAGTTCCAAGCACTGCAAAAAATAAATAAATAAATTTTTATTTTTAAAAAATGTAATTGAGGGGCTGGAGCTAGCAGTTACGGCACTTGCCTGGCTTGCCCTAGGCTCAGTACCACATACGCAACAGCGACAGCAAAGCAGAGGCCAGATGGAAAAATAGTTTCTCTCTTTCTTTCTGTCTCCTTCTCTTAAAAAAGGAAAGAAAGAAAGAAAGAATAGATTCAGGTGTCTGCGTTTCAGAATGACCTGCATTGTCAACTATTCATGAGCCTTAAGATACTTTCCAACTTTTAGATGATAGTTTGTATTTCTTAAAGATCTCTTAAACTTTATTCTAAACTTGTATCAATAATATCTGAGAATATATCTCCAAAATATTTGAAGAATTGGTGATGAATATTCTTGCACCAAGCTTTTATGGTCTTAATTCTTTTCAGAACTGTTATGCATATATTTCTCTTTGGATTGGAATTTGAAGCTTGGATTTGTAGCTTGTGGAAGATCATGATTTGCCTAGCTATAATTGGAATCCACAAGAATCTATAGATATAAGCTATTTCTTTTTAATTTATTCGGTCACATTAATAGTATAAATTAGTGGGTTTCACTGCGGCATTTCCATAGTGCACACATTGTGATCTGATGGTGCGCACCCTCCTCCCTATCCGCCCTCTCTGCCCACCACCCCTTCCCCATTGGCTTCGGCTCACTTCTCCCCTTCCCTAACAGCCCATCTTGTCTTTAGGTAGATGTAAGCAATTTCTTCATAATCACTGTTCCGGTTATTAATATGCTAACAGCGTAAAGCCATGTTAGAGAATTTTGTCCATGTGCACTGTTTGTTCAGCACTTTATGTCCTTTTTGACCTTGACCTTCCTGTGTTTCCTTGGTATACCCCACAGGTGGGAACATTCTCAGTGGCCAGTGAGGAAGTCTTGAAGAATAGAGCCATAAAGAAAGCAAAGCGGAGAAATGTTGGATCTGAAGTGAGTGCCTTAAAAACTTTATTTTATTTTCTTTTTAAGATGGAAGGACAGACGATATTATAGCTTTCAAAATCAAATGGATGGAGATGGACAGAATTATGCTTAGTGAAGTCTCCCAAGCTCAGAGACTTAAGGGCCGAATGGTTTCCCTCATCTTTTGATACTAGAATTTATGTTGAAGCAGTAGGACAGACGGCTGACCTAACAAAACCTCAAATTGAATGACTTTCAATACAACAGGGGTGAAAGCTCCCTAGGTAACTTGGAGGTGTAGGGAAGGGGATGGGGAGGGGGGAGGGTATATGAAGAACTCATAGGCGTCTGGTGATTGGGAATATGGGGGAACCATCCCAGAAGCCGATGTTATTCCTACACTAGATACCCATTTAACACATGAGTTCTTCTGGGGGGAACTGCAATAGATGAAACCCAGAGTAGCTTATC
Organism: Aplodontia rufa; assembly: GCA_004027875.1. NCBI lineage: Eukaryota > Metazoa > Chordata > Mammalia > Rodentia > Aplodontiidae > Aplodontia > Aplodontia rufa. The sequence continues at coordinate 84,751 of PVKS010000114.1, forward strand.
TATGCGTTAGCATTACCCCTGGTTAACAAAGTTTATACACATTGATTGCTACTGTTTTGACAATGTTTCCCCCTCATCTGTATCCTGTATCACTATATACTTCTAATAAATGTGGAAAAAAAAGTGAAAAAAAAAAAGATGGAAGGACAGTGTGAGAGAGGAGAATCGATTTTTATTGAGTTTTTCACGTGGCTTTCGTTGCTCTGACACTTAGTTGTGTACATGGGTGCTGGGGTTTGAACCCGTGTGCTTGTGCATGCTGGGCAAGCACCATAACTGCTGAGCCACTGCTCCAGCCCTTTAACAACTTTTGATTATATACTGACTCGATTTCTGAATACAGAGCCTCTCTTCCTCTGGGAGCAGTCACAGCAACATTTTTTTTTTTTTTTTAATGCTTACTTCTTGGGGCTGGAGCGGTGACTCAGTGGTTGGAGCGCTTGCCTGGCATGCACGAGGACCTGGATTCAAACTCCAGCACCACGTACACAACTAAGTGTCGGGAGACAAAGGCCAGATGGAAAAATAAGTAAAACTGGTTCTCTCTTTTTTTAAAGAAAAGCTTACTTCTTGGTGTGGCTCTTGGGAGATAGAATGAAATAATAAATATGAGGCCCATGCCTTAAAGGGAGCTTGTCCAGTAGAGGAAATGAAATAATAGGGATGATTCAAGTTGAGTGGCAGCATGAAGAGGAAAGGGCAGGGTGAAAAGGGATGGGACTGAGTCTCCAGAGCTCGGCCTGCTGCTGGGACCGCGTGTGGGGAGTGGTTCTTACGCTGTGTTAGGAACATTCCGTGTGTCCGTGTTCTTCGTGTGGTAGTTGAGTATGTTAAGATGTTTCATTCTCGTGCTCAGCAAGATGAAAGGTGAGGATGGGGGGTGGAAGTAGGTGTAGCCTGCTTGCCTGGCACGCAGAGTGGCAAGGCCTACCTTGAAATGGCATGGTCAGCACATTTCAGAACTCCTCCCCAGTACAGTCCTCGCCTTGACACGCTCCAGACCCACAAGTGTGGTTGTGGTGGCCTTGGACATCTGCTTTGAACACCCTGCCTGGCAGCTTTGGAATAAACCTACTCAACCACACATTCTGCAGTTTTCAAGTTTTAAACCAATATGGACTGTATTCTTACATTTCCCTTTCCTTTTTGAATAAAAAGAACAGTAAAGGTGTATCGATGAGAAACAAATTTTTACTTTGAGAAACAAATTATTACAAAAAATGCTAGGTAGCTGTGGCGGCACATTGCCTATAGTTCTGCGACTCAGGCAGAGGCAAGAGGATCACTTAGATCCAGCAGTTCAAGGCCAGCCTGAGCAACTCAGTGAGAACCCCCCATCTCAGAAAAAAGTGTGAAAATGTATAAAGAAGGATGTGGGCAGATGGAGGCTTTGGGGAGGCAGTCAGATTTACAGCTGGAGTTCCTGTAGTGATCACTCACTCGGTGTTTCACAAAGAGCAGGCGGTGTGAAGGGAGGGTTCAAGCTGTCTTAGAAACCTGTTCTAGAACACTACACTGTAATTAAAAGCAGGTGGCTGCAGTCCTGCTGAGTGGAGTCTTAGGCGTTTCCATGTAGTCACCGTGTGTATTTAGAATACAGTGACGAATGTAGTAAATCCACCTTCTTTCTCTGCCCCATGCATCTGTTTGATGTGGTTCCCCTGAGGTTACCTGGGCCAGCACTGCCAAGAAAGGAGCTGGGGAGCCAGCAAGTCTCAGTGAAGGTGTGCCAATTTTCTCAGAACACACCTAGCAGGCAAGCTGACCAGCTGGCATTGCCACACTTCTTTTTCTTTTTCTTTTTGCAAGAACAGCTAAAACTCTCAGCATAGTGACTGTAGCAGATGTGTCTTGGATTTAGTTCTTTTTTTTTAGTTCAATTTTTCTGGTCTGATTTCATTTTTGCCTTCAGACTGGTGACTAGTTGATGGACGCGGTTGTGGAGCTGAGCAGTGTTTGCTGCTTCTCTCACGGTGAAGTTGCAAGAAGGGCAGGAGCAGCTTTAATTAAGGAGGGGACAGTTTGGAAGTGTGGTCTTTGAAAATCTGGTACGCACTGGTGGAGTTCGCCACAGGGCTTGTTACAGAACAGGAATTGGGGTGGTGGAGAGGTGGACAGCTCTGGGAAGCACTGATGGAAGCAGCAGCTCAGAGTTCAGGAGAAGGCACAGTCCACCGTGAGCGACAACAGCTAGGAGAGACTCAGCTGCGGCGGGCAGGAGAGGGCGGGAGCCCTGGGCAGTTAAGGAAGTGTATCACTCATGCGTAGTTGAAAGGCACATTTCCTTTTGGCCTGACTTTTAGCCCGTAGGTTTCATCAGGACCTGTGTGTTAGAAAAATGAAGTGCCTCGCCGTCACTTCCATGCAGAGACGCAGCTCCTCCCAGTCGTGGCTCTGCTCATCCTCTGAACCCATGAGTAGTGAGCGCAGACTCTAAAGTTCAGTGTTTGTTTTGTTTTTTTCTGTACCCGGGCAATGGAGAGCATGTTCTGATGGGAGCATCAGCAGGTTTCGGTGCCCATGAGCTCAAGTGGATGTGTCCCGTTCAGTTTTTACTCTCATTCTTCTGCAGGCCCCTCCTGCCTAAGTAGTGGAGTTTTGTTTGGGTTTTGGTGATGGTTTTAGAGCTGACTTACTATCAGCAGTTTGTAAATAGCTACAGATACCAGCTGACTTTAAACTGCTCGAAGCCTACAGCTTGTCTGTGGATGATAGCGCGGATTGAGAGCCGTCCTTTTGCTGTGGTTCAGATTTTTGGGTGATGAGAAACCAGATGCAGAGCATCAGAATGCAGGCTGCATTTAAGACTTTGGATTCTTTGCTGATTTTATTACTGTAATGTTTGGCCAGTAAACATCTGAAATCTTGTAGCAGTGATTGAGACTTTTGTTTTAGAAGCACATGCTACTGCATGTGTATGTAGGCCAACTGTGGGCCGTCTGGAGGTCCCAGCTAGAGTGCGTTCTTTGGTGATGGTTGTGATTCGTGTGTGGGGGCTTAGGATGCGTGAACTCTTCTGGGGGCTTTGCATGACAAGCAGATTGCTCCTTGTGCTGTCACCACTGTGGTAAGTGGAAGAAAGGGTTACAAAATTACAGGAAGCTTAGCAAAGTACTGCGAACTGAGAAACTGTTCTCCAGAAGTCCCCAGGGTAGACAGCAGCCTTAGCATTTCGTGAGGAGTGCCCAACATTCCCAGAGCATCTTAGGTTGAGAATATGAGCAAGCTTGCCCAGTGGGGAAGGCTGCTAGAAAGATCTGGCTAAAAAGACATCAGATTTAAGGGAGCGGCAAGAAGAAAGCTCTGGATTGTTTGACTGCCAGACAAATCTTAAGTTTGAGCTTCCACCATTTTCTGAAACTCTGAAATTCCTAGGAAATGAGTAAATGGTAGAATGCCTTTAGTTAACCTAATGGGATGTTTCTAACGCTACCTTAAGGAAGTTGCCTTTGAAAAAGTTCATGAAGATCTTTCACGTGGCTTGGTTGCGTTGGGTGGTAGGAGCAAGAAGGTTTGCATGCATCTCCACTCCCTTTCATGTTTGGAAGGTGCATAAGACTTTCTAAAAGGCATTTGACTGGGTGGGGGGCATCCTTCCTGTCTGCTGGAGGGGCAGCCCTGGGTTGCCAGGTCTCTATGGGCAGTCATGGCCTGCAGTGCTGATTGCCTGTGAGTCCAGCTGAGAGCAGCCAAGAGGACATTGTCACGTCCTTGCTCATTTAGAGCGGGGAAGGGCCCTTACCTGTCCTGTGCTCTCTGCTCATATTGCAGTCCGACGGTGGAGGAGCCTTCAAAGGTTTTAAAGGCTTGGTTGTGCCTTCTGGAGGCGGAGGGTTTTCTGGATTTGGTAGTGGCCCTGGAGGGAAGCCTCTGGAAGGACTGTCAAATGGAAACAGCACCAGTGCCTCTCCCTTCGCCAGTGCAAAGGCATCCACAGAGCCCAAGGCAGCCTTTGGTGAGTAGACCCCTCCCTAGCCCCACCTGCAAATGGAATCCAGGAGAAATAACTGCAAGGGTGTTTTTCTTGTACTAACTCTGGGTTCTCAGCCTATAAGTAAAAATAGCAGTGGCAAGGATGGAACTTGGGGAGATGGCTCCATATGCAGCTGGTAGGTAGGCAGAGCACCAGCGTCTGAGCCAGAGTGGATGTGTGTTCTGTTCTCAGCTCTGCCAGTTTCCAGCCGTGTTACATCGGTAAGGTTCTTAACCTCTGACCCTCAGGACTGACTTCAGAGGGCTGGGGATGCTATAGTTCAGTGGTGGAGCAATTGCCCAGCTTGTCCTGGGTTTGTCCCGGGTTTGTCCCAACCCAGCCAGAAAAGGGTAGAGGGTGAAAAGGAAGTGCTTCCTACACCTTGTGCGAAGGCCACCTGCCTGTCCCTGACCTCACTGTGGACCCTGTGCTTCTCACCACAGTGGTCCCTGGGAAGTCCGATGACATCGCCTCCCAGGCTGTGTTCCACCAGCTTGTGTGGGTTGCTTGATCTTGTTTTGAGGGAGCATGCCGGGAAGACTGCTCTTTGTGATGATTTTACCTCAAACACACACTTGTTGAACTGTAACAAAACAATAGGACCCAGTGAAAGCAAAACATGTTGTGAAGGAGTGGCATTAAAAAGTCCAGCTGTTTATTCAGTCACCTCTAAATCGGTTGCTCACACTTTAATTTCCTGTAGGAGCTTTTGCTGCAAATGGCCCTGCTGCCGTGGTGGATAAAATGATCTCAGATCCCAAAACCAACGGCACCAGCCAGCAGCCCTCGTCCTCGGGCCTTGCATCAGCCACGGCCTCTGTGGGGAGCGCCTACCGCAAGCAGCTGGCCGCCCTCAACTGCTCGGTTCGGGACTGGATAGTGAAGCACGTGGACACGAACCCGCTGTGCGATCTGACGCCCGTCTTCAAAGACTACGAGAAGCACCTGGCCACAATCGAGCAGCAGCGCGAGGACAACGGGGGCTCCGAGAGCGACACCCATAGGATGGTGCTTGACACGCAGCCCGCCTCCCTGTTGGGCTCAGCAGGACTGCAAGAGTCAACATTTTTATTTCATGGCAACAAAACTGAGGACACCACGGAGAAGAAAATGGAGATCTCATCAGAAAGGAAGGCCGCAAGCATCTCCTTTAATTTCGGTCAGAAGATTGACAGCTCTGTTTTGGGCTCATTAAGCTCCGGGCCTTCGACTGGGTTTTCATTTTCCCCTGGAAACTCCAGTTTATTTGGCAAAGATATTGCCCAGAGTAAACCAGTTTCATCACCATTTTCTGCTAAAACATCGGAGGGTCAAGCAGAAGGTGGCAATAGTGAGTGCAAAGGTAAGTTGAAAACTTGTCATTTACATTTGTAAATTTGTAAGTTTTCTGTTTGACTTTGAGTAAATTTTGTGTTTAGTGGAGAAAAGCACAGGCTTTGGATCTGAGTGGCTCTGAATTCACATTGTGACTCCTCCGTTGCCTGCTTGAGCTGTCTTGCGTAAAGTTGATTAGACCTTGCTCATAAATGAACTAAGACCCATTTCATAGGGTTGTTGTAAGGTTTAAAAGTACAAAATGGGACTGGGGGTGTAGCTCAGCGGTAGAGTGCTTGTTTGGCATGCACGAGGCCCTGGGTTCCATCCCCAGCATCGCACACACATTACATCTGTATGTAATGAAGATCATAAAACATCTGACTCTTAACAATATCAAGCACATAGCTTTGCACATAAAGAGGATGTCTTTGCCTCGCACAGTAAATAAGCCAGCAGTGGTTCCCCTCCAGGTCTGGTTCAGCTTCCTGCAGATGGTTTCCGAGTGGCAGTGCTCTCCGTACCATCTAGGCCACAGATCAGGCTCTCTAACAAGGGAACTTCTTCCTGACGTGTCAGGGCTTGGTGGCGCTGAGTTAATATTAATGTGCAGGCCATTAAACATGTGCTTCTCAGGTTGGTCAACCCTGGTCCCAGAGAAGGAAGTTGCACTTGCCAGTTGGCCCCTTGAAATGCTGTAACTCTGTACCTCACACTAGACGCCCATTGTTCATTCAGGGGCACCCTCAGAGCAGAGGAGAGAATGAGGGACTCCCCTCTTCTTTGTTTCTCTAAGCCAGGTGGAGAGGCCTTCCTGGTCCCGAGGCAGCTACAGGAGCACAGTGATGTTGGGTTTTTCACCCCAGGGTAGGACCTGGCTGAGTTGCTGAGGCTGATCTCAAACTTGGGATCCTCCTGCATATGCCTCCTGAGTCTCTGGGAAATGATGTTGGATTTAAATGGAGTCCCAGTCCCTGTGGGCTGCCCCTCAGAAGCACCTGTTATCTAACCTTGTGGTTATCACGGCGAATGCCTGGCCTTCCCTCCAGAGCCTGACATCAGAGTCCTGGGATACTTATTTTTCAAAAAACCTTCCCAGAAGTCCTCAGCCCTCGCAGGAGGTTCTTCAGATGTCAGCCTGTGGCTGAGTCTTTGAGCTTGCCAGAGCCTGTTTTCTTGGACAAAGCTGCCTTAATTGAGCAAGTTTTTACGCAGCTGCCTCTCTCTTAGAGGACTGTACTAGACAGCCTTCGATCCCCGAGACTCCGTGCCGTAGTGAGCGAGGGTGCCCTTCTGGCCACAGAGTGAGCCTAGCATGCACTTGGCCTTGGAGCAGTCTCTCTGACAAACTTTCCATGTAAGAACTTTGACCTTTCTTCCTTGGTTATTCCTCGGCACGCTGTGGATCTGGTCCCAAGAACATTTGGAGATGGCAGTGTTAGAGGACCAGCAGAGATTTTAGTTCTCCCATAGATAACCTGGACTGGTTATTTTTCTGTACATCATAAGCTTGGACTTTTTTCTAAGACTTTCCACAACCTGGAAATTAGAGAAATGTGTTCTCATTAAAGTGTATTCTTATTTTTCACACAATAATTAAAATTCAGCAGCAGCCTCCCCGCTCCAGAAACAAAACCCGAAAGCAGCAAGGTGTGCGTTTAGCCTTTGCCGGCTTGCCGGGCTGCCCCAGGTTGCGGTGAGGGTGGGTGGGAGCAGGCGCTGCTGCTCTTGCCACCCCTTGGTCGGGGCCTGAGTTGTCGTATTTCTCCAGGTGGAGATGAAGAGGAGAGTGACGAGCCTCCCCAGGTGGTGGTCACTGAAGTGAAGGAGGAAGATGCTTTCTACTCCACAAAGTACGTGGTGACCCGTGGGCGCGTCCTCCTCAGGCCTGGGCTCTCACTGGGCTCACGTGAGCTCAAGCAGGGAGAGTTCTTGGCCTTGTGGAGATTTCCTGCTGAGCGTGTCCTGCACTTTTAAAGTGCTTTACGGACAGATTTTTCTGTGATCTTCCACTCTCCTCTCATCTTATCCTTCCCCTCCCTTTTCTCCATCCTTCTTTGTTCTCCTCATAGAGAGTTGGCCTAGCCACTGAGCCCAGGTTTGGTTTTCACAAATTCAGCTCCTTCTCTGGTGCTGGCTCTGATTCCTTCCTGGGGACCTGACTGATCTTTCTGGATTTGCTCACTGAAGTGATGCACAGTGACCTGCCACCCCTTCCTGTTAAGGGAGTGTAAACGCTTTGCCTTCCTCCGATAATAAGGCTGTTACTTTGGTTTGGGATGCTTGCCTGGCAAGTGCGGTACGGTTCCAAGACACAGGTTCAAACCCCAGCACTGCAGAAGAAAAACAGATAAAAATTTCATGGGGCACACTATTGGATTTGCAGAAGTGGGGAAGGGTTTTAGATTTTCTTTTTCTGGTTTTTACCAAGACCTAGTTGATAAGGAGCAACAAAGTTATTTTCTACTCTAATTTATTGTAGATTTTGTCCACATCAACGATGGTTAGAAAGCTGTGACTTGTCATTGGGTGCCTGATCGTACCCGTTGCTTTTCTCCACAGGTGTAAACTATTTTATAAGAAAGACAATGAATTTAAAGAGAAGGGTGTGGGTACCCTGCATTTAAAACCTACAGCCAATCAGAAGACGCAGCTCTTGGTGCGGGCTGACACCAATTTAGGTGAGTGTCTTTCCAGGTGGCACAAGACCGTCATCACCCAGCGTAGAGAGCCTGTGCCTGGCTGACTGCAGTCCCTGGGCTTTGGGGGTTTATCGATGTGGTTTTGGAATGAAGAGATCGTCCCGGCCGAGTTCGTGCTGTGGCTCTTGTTCACAGACTTGTTGCTTTGCATGCCGGGGAAATGGTGTGTAAGTGTGAGCCGCCGTGAGTGAGTAGTGGAGTTTCATCTGCTCTGTCAGAAGAGCGACTGAGAGCGGGAGAGGCGGGGAGGGTTCAGGAAACAGCAAGGAGAACCAGGCACACAGAGCGACGGTCTTGAGCTGCCTGCAGTGCCCAGCAGAGGAGGGTGGCAGGCCAGGACCCGGCTCCTGCAACTGCAGGCTGTCACAGAAAGTTTAGGGGAAGCATTTTCTGTCCCATGACCTGGCCGAGTTGTGACACCATGATGTCACCCTTGCCTGGCGATGCCAGTGGCGGCTCCTCCATCCAGGTGTGTGGTGGTGCCCCTTGCCTGTGCGCATCGTGGGTGTGAGAGCAGCTCCCGTGAGGGAAGCGGTACTGCTTTGTTGGACATTCTTGGTGGCTGCAGTTTGGGCCCTTGGGTGCAGGGTGCATCATATCTTCACACCGAGCCTGTCCTTCACGCGGCCTGGCTTCTGTGACCCTGACACGCGTTCTCCTTCCTTCCGCGCAGGCAACATTCTGCTGAATGTTTTGATTCCACCCAACATGCCCTGCACCCGCACAGGGAAGAACAACGTGCTCATTGTCTGCATCCCCAACCCGCCACTTGACGAGAAGAGCGCCACTGTCCCGGTCACCATGTTGGTTCGGGTCAAGACCAGCGAGGATGCGGACGAGCTGCACAGGGTTTTGCTGGAGAGAAAGGGCGCTTGAGGGCGGAGTGCCGCTTCCACGCTGCCCCTTAAGCTTAGGCAGTTTTTCTTTTGACATTCTAAGGACTTCTAGGTAACCTGAAACTGTTGTGAGGAAGATTAAGGCCAATAAAACCTTTCAATGTCACGTGTCAAGAAACTGTATTCTCCCTTCTTAAGAACTGTCTACCGTGCAAAATACATTTGAATGAAATTTTTTGGAAGATTTTTAAACGCTCATTTGTTTATTAAACTAGCCGTAGTGATTTCCTGACGGACTGCAATCAGGGTGCGGAGTAGCTTTCCCAAAGGCTTCCTGAGCACGGTTGCGGGCTCGCTGTAGCACTGGCAAGGCTTTCCGGCGTTGGACACGGCAGCCAGGAAGGAACCTGCCGGTCCCTGTGGGCACAGCGGATGTGAGACCAGCACTCTACCAAATGAACCGTGCCGCCACGCTGTGACCGGTGTTTGTCTTTCACTCTGTTTTACAGTGTTTCCTTTTCAGGCTGCAGTGTGGATGCTGAGCGTTCACCGTCAGGTATGTCATCAGCCTGTGACTTGCAGACATTGGCCTTGGACCCTGTGGGCTGCCTTCCTGGAATTCAGGAACTGTTTGCATTTTGAAAGGAAGCGGCTGGCTCGGGAAGGAGTTCTTGGGTTTTGCATGTCTGGTTTTGCAGTTCATGAGGTGCTGTTTGTTAATCCCCTACAGACAATGAAGAGGGGATTATGGCAGGAATGGGTTTAAAAGCACAAAGTTGGTAGTTTATCAGTTCTAGACCATGGACAGTAAGCCCTTTGAGAAAAAAGTCAGACCTTACTGAAAAGGAGAACCGTGCTTCGTCACCAGCATCTTGATGGACTCTGGACATAAAGAGTAATAAATCTACGTACATAGGAGCAGCTCGAATTCACCAGGAAACGTGGTTAAGGTAGCGGAAGAGGAAGCTGGCTATCAGGTTTGTCCTTAACTTTATGACAGCACTATTTTTATACATTTGCTATCTGAAAGAATAAAATACCCAGCGTGCGCACTGGGAGCCACGGCTGCGCCTCAGCGTGTCCATGCAGCTTCTCCAGAGCAGCAGCGGCCCTGGCGTGCTCTCAAGGTGCAGACTCGATGTCTAAGTTTCCACCCTTGCTCCTCGTGGGCCACCCACGGCTGGTGCCCACCGAGGTGGCTTCAAGGCTCAGGGTCCGTGCCCCAGGGTGAGCTCACGCCTGTGTGTGTCCAGTGTGCCTGACTTAGAAAAGAACGGGCAGAATAGTCATGGATGTACAGCTGCTTTAAAACCTGCAGTCTTAGTTGTAAAGTTGTGCGCGTGTCGCAGACGGGACAACTCGTGTCGGTACTTGAGGTTAGGTGATCCTGAGGGCTTTATATTGCCCATCACAAAGAGTTTTCTGACTCATGGGAGAATTGGGCCCAGTGTGACTCCAGATGAATCCACGCAGGGGGTGCTGGTGGTGTTGGGGAGGGGTTCAGCCTCAGCTGTTGTGCAGCCTTGGCAGGAAGTGGCAGTTGGTTTGGCATTTTCCGTTCAGAAGTGAGAATGCTCAGGAGTTCTTGTTGCAGATGATTCACAGTAAGGAAGTGGCTGATGTTAAAATAACACTGGCTCTGTCCTGCTCACATGTGGTTTACCCAGCTTCTCAAAACATGAAGAGGAGATAGGGCACAAATTTGAGGGGGTCAGAGCTCGGCGTCACCTGCTCTGCTGGCGCTCAGAGGACGCGGAGGAGCGGTCAGGTGTGAGGCAGGAGAGTGCAGAAACTGGCGGGAAGACGTGGACTGCCTTCTGACCTTCCCTGGAGCCAAGCTTTGTTTTTAAGTTAGTGGGTGTGCGTGGCTTTCTGTTTTCCTAACATTCCCAGCAAAATTTTGCTGCTAAGACTATCACTGTTAAAGTGAGAAATACAGGGGGAAATATGATATTTTCTTAAAAATCTTTTATGCTTTAGGAACTTGAACCCATTTAATGTACTCGTATAAATGAACGTAAGTGTGAGTGGATTTCATGATAAACCCAACACCTTGTATATCGCTTGGGGGCTGGGGCCCCTGGAGGGCTGCCTGTTTCTTCTCCACTGTGTTAGTAACTAATTCCAGCCCATGGGTTATTTTAGTTTGATTTATTTTTAACAAAATGTTAGAAATGAGACTTTTTAGAATGTTGAATGTGGATTGAAATTTTCCATCTTTAGTTTGAAAAAGTTGTTTCTCATGTACAAAGTGAGGCTTTGAGATAGATATATATATATATATATATATATAGATATAGATATATATATATCTATCTAAAAGTTTGGTTTTTACTTCTAAGTCAAATTTCATCCTGATCTCATTCTGGAAGTGGGAACTTTTAAGAAGAAAGATTGGTTCTGTAGTCCCCGTGGAGGACAGCAGTGTGTCAGAACTGGCCTTGAGTCCTGCGCTCTGAGCACAGGCCACTGTATTCCTGGCGGGTCGCAATCCTGGTAAGGGCTCTCCGTGTGATGCACACTGCTTGTAAGGGAGACGCAGACCTTCTTAGTAATCAAATGGACAAATTGTTTGCTTTTACTTTATGCTAAGATCCTGTGGCCTTTTCCCCCCCGCAAACTGATGGGTCCTTGCCAGTCCCAGTAAGCAGGAGGCTGAGTGTTAGTTGCCTGCCTTGTTAGAATCACATTGGAAACATCCAGTTTTTAAAGAACTCTGGTGTTTTCCATGGGAGGTGTGTGACTGTGGACTGGCTTTCTTGAAGACAATGTTTTACAGTTTTAGTTCTATCATATTCTTTATATGCTGCATGCCCCCGCCTCCCACCCCCAAAAGTTGCCTGTTCGGGAGAGAAAATAGTCCACCTTAGTAGCAGAGTTGAAGTTTCCACCCGGAGCCTTTCAGCGTGGTGCTTAAGTTTAACGAGTTTGCTCATCGTGGTGTATTCAAAGCCTTTGCAGCCTGCATGGCTCTCCCAAACCTGAGTCTTCTCATTCTGGAAGTGAGAATTTTAAGGAAAAAAATGATTGGTTCTGTAGTCCCCGTGGAGGACAGCAGTGTATCAGAACTGGCCTTGAGTCCTGCGCTCTGAGCACAGGCCACTGTGTTCCTGGAGGGTCGCAATCATGGTAAGGGCTGTCCAGGTGATGCACACTGCTTGTAAGGGAGACACAGACCTTCTTAGCAACCAAATGGACAGATTGGTTTTTACTTTAATAGGAAATTGTTATTTAAAACGGAAATACTTGAACTGTCGCACATAATCTCAGTTTGTATTAGTTTTGAATGATCCATTAAGGACGTGTTCATCCACGAAATGTGAATAAATGGAGAGTAAACGGAACCAGCGTTTGGCACTTCTGTTCCCGTGATGCGTTTGGCATTGACACAGTCCGGCAAATCGGCGGGGGAAGAATCACAGTAGTGGCCAGGAGCTTCCTGGGAATGTGAAAAACTGAGTGTTGGCTTAATCTAGAGACAGATTTATCACCAGACTCCTGTGTAGGGGATGAGGCCACCGCTCAACCATTCAGGCCATGGGTTTGGGTTGGATTGTTTTGAAAACCAGAATGGAAATGGCAGCTCCTTAATGGGAGAGTAGGGCGGGGGCGTGCTGCCGGTATGCCCTGACTTGTCCTGGGCAGTCCTCAGAGCAGACTTCCAATGTGGCCTAGAGTTTAGGGAGGTCATGTTTCTCCTTCAGAAGTAAACCAGGGCTGAGGCACTGCTTGGTGGCAGAGCACCTGCCCAGCATGCGAGAGGCGCTGGGTTCAATCCCCAGCACCTCAGAAACAAAAGAGATCAAGAAAAACATCTTGAATTCACGAAATTTAAAACTGATGATTTAGAGAACTATGAGATACATTACATTCTGCTATAATTAATGATAGTATTTTGGAGTCAAGTTTATATTTTTTGAAGTTTCCTAAGTCATTCAGCATTTATTTGAGATGGAAGGTGTTTCCCAGTCTAAAAGACTGGAGATTTCCCATGGAGATGTTTTTCCTGAACTGGCACCGGAGTAACCTGGTGGAGTGGCTCTAGGGGGTGCTAGCCTGTTGAGGGGCTGGCTCCACGGCTGGCCTCCACCGGGGTTTCCAAGTGTGGCCCTTGGATGTGCGGACATGTAGACCCTTGGGCACTGGTGCAGTCGGCTCTCAGCTGAGCTGTAATTTGATGCCGGGGCTTCTACAGAGTGGCGCAAGCCACTTGTTCAGTGTTCCTGGCCATCGTGGCGCAGGCTGCAGAAGCACTGCACACGCCCTGCCCTCCTGACTGCTGACGGTGCGCGCCACGGCCCCTGGCACGCTCTGGAGGGGGCCTGCAGTGATAACCAGTGGCCAGGAGCCACATCGACCTGGGTACGTACCCTTGTCCTACTTCAGTGTCACTGTGCCCAGGCAGGTGATCCATTCCCATTGAGGAAACCCACACCTGGGATTTGGGTGACTAGCCTAGTGTCCAGGTACCAGATCCCCATGGTTCCTGCCAAGAAGCCCATCAATGACTAAACTGAACTGGTTTCTGGAATTGGCTAAAGTTTTTTGAGCAAAATTGTTTATTCAAAATATAGTCAAAGTTATTTCAAACTGAGCAACCTAATTGTTTTATTAAGTCAGATTCCAAGATAGACCCTTCATCCACGTACAGAAAAGAAAAACCTTGTTAACCTGTTGCTCACGCAGGGGCCGCATCAGGAGGCAAATCAGTGACACTGTTAGGAAGACAGTGCAGTCCTCTAACCGTCCCCTGCAGCCAGGCGCTTCTCCAGCGGTTCCGTCATTTAACAGCCAGCCCTGCTGCTGGCGGCCCAGCTGCCTGCATTCCTCTCTTTCCAGTGAGTGTTTTCCCCCAGGTGAGGGTGTGACCCTAGCTCAGGAGAAAACCCCTGAATATGGGCCTACCAGAGCAGGCCAGGTGGGGACTGTTTCAACAGAGGTCAAGGAAGTCTCCTTCACCCCCAATCCAGCTCCCTCCTGCAGCCACCCTGCAGTTGGCCCTCAGGGTGCCGATCAGAAGACCTCCCCTCTGGTGTTTCTAAGGCAGTGACCAATTGCAGAGCTCTGCTGGTAGCACGCCCCTTCCCAAGCTCCTGAGCCCTTTCTCTCAGAGCCCTTTCTCTGTGCCGCCTTTCTTCTGTCGCTCTCAGTGACAAGTTCATCTGGCTGTGCTGAGAGACACCCATGACGTGGAAGGTGGTTCTGAGGCAGCTTGTATCTAAGGGTGCACACGAAAGCGGGCTCTGGGAGGATGAAGAACGTGCGAGCACGCACAGCGTCCTTCGACAGGTAGAGGTGCCAGGCGCTAGAGAATACTGGCACCAAACCTCACATTCCAGAGGCCAAAGCTCGCTGGGAGCCCACCAGGAACCCAGAGCTGCTCCCAGCTTCTGTTCTAGTCACTTACCCACACACTTGTGAGGGTTTTAGAGGGTCTGTAGGAAGAGCTTGGCAAGTTCCACAGCACAGCTGCCATGGTGTGTCCCCCTTTGCGGGGACAGAGCTAAGCCTGATTGAATGGCTGGCACTGACAGTACAGCGTGACTTCTGCAGGCCTCTGGCACATCCCTGTGTGAAAGCTGCAAAAGCCCCTTCAGGACTCGGGCAGACTGAGCTTCCACCATGAAGCTGTCACTTCGCTCTGCCATCTGCAGCTAGCCCGCAGTGAGCACGAGAAAAAAATAACTCGGCATCGCTTTGAGGAAACCGGGAGAGAATGGCTTCCACACTAATACATAAAGCACCTTCCCACAGAAACCTGGAGTCGCACAGCAGGGCCGGAGGCCAACTGCTAATCCTGCCTGCCACAGTTTCTGCTGGAGGTGGAAGGTGGCTCATTGATCAGCAAGGTCGCTTTGGAGACACCGCTGACAGCCAGCGTGCCAGGAAGCAGTGCGCACCATCGCGGTGTAAAAACCACGAGTTGTGCCTCATCGCGGCAAAAACAACCTTTTCTCTGCATTTTCTTTGTGAATTACTGCCACACATAGAACTGGTTTGGAAACCATGAAGGATCCCCATTTACACAAACCTCCGGACCTGCAAGTGGGCCTGAGGTGGAGAGGTCAACAGACAGTGCCGCTGGCCGAGGTCCTGGAGGGTCTGGAATCAGATTAGGGTAATAGGAAACTGAAAACGGACTGTCCACACCCCTGGCTTCCGGTACTTCTGGGACTCCGCCCGCTGTAGAAGGCAGCCCCAGGCCACATGGTGTCAAGCACTCTGGCTTGTGTGACACTCCAAGAAAGGCTCAGAGACGACTGCAGGACCCAAACAGAAGCTGGTTGTCCAGGAAAGAATGGAGTCAGCATTGAGTCAGCGAAGAGCAGTGAGAAGGCCTGTGGTACCCTCGCTCCCAGCCACAGCGGGCAGGGTGGCACTCAGCAGCCGCTCTCCCCCCAGAGGCTCAAGGACGCGTGCAGGTTGGTGTCTCCTCTGGGTCCTTGTGAGAGCAAGCCTGATGCGGAAGCCATGTGATGTCGAGGTACCTGGTTTTGCAGCTGGGTGTGAAACCAAGTTCCAGGTAGCCCGGAAAGCTGAAGTGAACATATATACAGGTAAACCCCACTAAGACAATAACAAACTAGCAGATTTCTCCTAGAAAGGCCCTTGAAGAATTTTGGCCAGCGATCTGAAACCACCGTGAAGGACACCAGTCCTCAGAATCTGCCAGCTCCCCAGGGATGGCAATGTCTTCTAACAAGGAAGAAGTTCTGCCACACTCAAAGGTCTCCTCACTCGTCTATTGGCTTCGTCCTAGCTGGATCTCTCAAGAACAGCCGCGTGAGGAGCGTGCCCTCCCGCCCTGTCATCAGCCCACGCAGACAGAAGCCCAATTCAGCAAGTGCCACTCGCAGTCGCCTCTGCTCTTCAGAAGCCATCCTGTCCCCAAGCTCCTGGCTGTGGAGTGTCTTGCTTTTTGTTCGCTTGACCATTTCTCTGCTAAATTGTGTTTTGAACGATATTCTTTTGGAAAAGTGAGCTTGTCAAGCAACCAGAAGTTCCAGTAGGACCTCAGAAGGAAGGCTAAAGCCAAGTGCACTTTTGTGCTGGCGGAAGACGGACGTGGAGGCCACGTGGCCCTGAAAGTATGCAGGATCCTGACACTTAAAACAACCCTGCAATTTTCCTCTTAACATCCTAAAACTGACACCCAAGTTTCCTCAAAGGAAAACTGCTTTTCAGTTCCCAGATAAGATCTGTATGCTTTCTTCGGTACCCTCTGTTACTCAGGGACAGGCATTCCCCGAAAAGTCAAAGATGGCCTTCACGAAGCAGAAGTGAGCTCCGTCAGGACGCGGGGCCCAGTGCCAGTGAGCACCTGTCAGCGCCATCACGTTCTCACTGATGTCATTCATTACTCTAACAAGCCTCGGAGAGCGGCAGCTTGCTGTCAGGTTACCAGGGCCCTCCACGCAGGACCGAGGGCAGTGGATGCCATCCAATGCCAAGCGTGTGTCCAGGGCAGCAGAGGGCCGAGCTGCAGATGGGGCCAAGGCCCAGGCTCCCAGCCCCTCTGGCTGCTTCCTCGTCTAAGATGGGAGTAACGACAGTACCTGAGTGTGGGGATCAGTGTGCGCATGTGGCTGGCACTCCACACCATGGTGTGCCCCTGTCCCTGTGCTTCCCACGTGCTGGTGCGACTTCTGACCTGCAAGGCACTTCCATGCATGCCCACAACTGGCCCTCAGTCACCCCGTCTTCCAGAGCATGGACCTTCTGGCGCTTCACCTCGAGAACATGGAGGCCGCTGCGTGCCGCCTTTCCCAACTACCTCACCCATCCACAGAAGACATCAGGGCTGCATTTCTCCCAAGATCCCACTCCCAGAATCCACAGACCCCAGCATGAGCAAGGAGAAAGCGCTTGAGGCCGCAGGGGCATCCTGGCCACCCTAGACACAGACATGCAGGAACGCCGGGCCCTGCGGGGCATATGACCTGACTGTAGTGCTGGGATGCTGGCCAGACTCTGCTGGAGAATGTCCACACCTCGCCATCTCACAGCCTGTCCTCACCTTGGGTGAGGTCATTCCAAAGGGGGAGAGGCGGCGCCTTCCAGAACAGTCACCCAGCAACCGGCTCCTGGCCCAGTGGTGCCCTGAGCCCTGGAGACTTCAGTGAGGTAGGTGGAATCAGCCCGATTACAGTGGGCAGACTGAGGCAGAATGAAATGCAACAGCTCGCTTTTAATAACAACATACAAAATGTGGAGAAAGCCCCGAAGCAGTGCCGCGCCCCGGAGCCCACAGAACGCAACCGGGAGGATGCGCCCCCACCCGACCTTCTGCCCACAGAGACGGTCGCTAAACATGACTTCAAGCCAAAACAGCCACAGAGACCCAGCTTCCAGTTTACTCCGTTGGCTGGGGAGGCCTCTGCTCATGAGAGCACGCCACGCGTCACCATAGACAGGCTCCTTCGCGCTGGGGCAAGGCCAGGCTGGCGGCCCGAGCACTTGCGGTGACCATGCACACCCAGCTGAGCCCCTCCTCTTTGCCCAGGGAGCTGGCCTGAGAAATGGGACCAGCATACCAGCCAAAGAAAACCAAGGGACAGGAAACAATGCCCGGCCCCAGGATGGTGGTTCTGCCTAGAACCCTCCTGGGAGAAGGCCAAGCCCAGCCCACGCCAGACACCCTGGCCACCAAGCCCTCCCAGCTGCCTGAAGAATCCCAGTTCTGAGGGACCTCCAGCCAGGCCTGGGCAGCATGTCCGGTTGGAGGTGCGTGTTGCGTGTTCTTTGGCTGGAAGCGAAAGGCTGTTCTGGCGGAATCAGGGCAATCTGCTTGGCTTCAGACTGTTCTGGAATTGGGTGTGGGCAAGGTGCTCTGGCCCAGGGCACAGCTGTCTAACAGCACGCCCCATCTTCCCATGGTGACCTAGTGTGACAGTGGTAACTAGGGTGGGGTGAGCTGCACTGGCTGGAGGCCAAAGCGTTGGTACTGCTTTGTAAAATCCTCTACTCGGCTTCCCCGAAGACAAGGACTGCCTGACCCGCTGAGTGCCCCAGGAGTGGGTCCCGCCTGTCAGATGTGAGCCAGGTCAGTGGATCTGGGCACATTCTTAACTGGCTACCACCTTACTGTGGCCTCTTGGCGTCTCTGGCCCTGTTTGGGTGCAGTGGGCTCTCCAGAGATGGGCTGGAGGTGACGGGTGGCGCACAGGGTGGGAGCAGAGCCAGCAGGGGAGGAGGACGAGGCACTTCAGTTTGGGCTGGTGTTCTAGAGTCGGCCCTGGCCCCGGGAGTCGAGTGGCCCCGCCTGGCTGTGGCTCCAGTGCTGGCTTGTCACAGAAGACCCCGGTGGCAGTGACAGGTAGGCACTTGGCAGCACTCCCAGGGCTGGGCAGGACCAGGGCTCCGTGTAGGCTCCATACACACTAGGTCATCAGGATGGGCTTCTGCCGTACTTCCAGGATGTCTAGGGCCAGCAGGAGGGGACACTCAACCCCCCATGCCCAGCCACAATGGGTCCTGCAGAGGAGCCCACAATGGCCACCAACGCACACTTCTGCTTCGGCCTCATCATCACCCACCCACGGAGCAGGCCAGAGCAGCTGCAGAGCCTGGACCCAGGCGAGGAAGGAGTAGTGTGACCCCAGAGCCCCCCCCAGGCAGCCAGAGAGCCTCTCCTCGCCCATGGGTAACACCCCAGGACTGCGGCCACTCAAGGGGACAGCAAGAGCTGCAGGGAGCCCTGGCTCTGGAGAAGCTGCAGCCCACCTGATCCTCCATACCCTGAGGGAGTGAGGAGCGCGGGGGAGACAGCCCCAGAGCCTGGGAGCCTGGGTGGCCACAAGAGGGGGCGCTGCTCCCCACACCACCCACACTGCTGCCTCACCTGTTAAGATCCGATGCAGCGGCAAAGTGACGTAGGTCAGGTGTGCATAGAGAAGGAAATTCCCATCGGCTCTGTTCAGCTTCAGCCAGGACCCGACCAGGGACCGGCCCGTGCCAGACAGGGACCGGGACCGCAGGTTGGTGGCATTGTGCAGGTCAGCTGTAGGTCAGAAGGCAGCTCAGGGTCCAAGTAGTGGGGACCCTGGGAGGAGCTGCAGGAACACCCACCCCACCCTAGTCCAGGCCACTACCACCCTCAGCTGTGTCCTGGGCACTCCTGAGCGGTGCCCCCACCAGCACCCACCCCCTAGAGCTGCTACCTCCTTACTGTCAAGCCCCTCCCACTCCAGCACCCAGGTCCACTCCGCCACCTCCAAGGAGATTTCCCTGACTGCTGCCAGCCTCCCCTTCTGTGTCCGGCTCGGATTCTCCTCGTGGGTCACTGTTTCCCTGTGCCCTGTCTGTCCCTGGAACTAGGCACTGCGAACTGCAGGCTGTGGGGGCAGCAGAGCACCCAGACCCTTGGGCCCAGCTGGGGGAACCCGCCCCAGGGAAGCAGATGGGTGGCTGTGGGCACTGTCCCCCTGACCTGGCTTGCCCACACTCATAGAAGAGCAGGTCAGTGCCCGAGTCTCCAGACCCCATGTTAGAGTGGGGACAAGGACAGCCACCAATCCCCCACTAGTGCTGCCACCTGCCACCTGCTCCCTGCCGGGGCCCCCTTGGGAAGTGCTTCCAGAACTTTCTGCTCTTATTCACTCAACAGACATACATGAAGCTGGCATGGCACCAACTTGTCCTGAGGACAGCGAGGGACACTCAGACCTCACCAGCAGAGCCTACCAGGACCTCCTTCCCCTGCCTAAAGTCCATTTCCCACATGGACAAATGGCCAGCCCCTCCAGTGGCTTCCCCTGGCTCATAGGACAGAAGAGGATTCCACTGGCAGTGGCACCGATCACTGTGAGGATGCAGAGAAGGGGCTGGAGCGTGTGAAGATGCAGACAGGGCTGGGTACTGAGGTTTCTGGGCTGCTGGGCAAAGGCGCCAGGAGGCTGCTGGCAGGAGCCCGAGGGAGTCCTGCAAGTCGTGACTGCCACTGGAGAACAGGCAGCCCTGACCAGGCTGCAGAGTGCTGAGCAGAGATGGGGGACACAGAAGGTTCTAGAGTGAGGCAAGCTGGCCCAGACAGCAGAGGCACAGTAGACCAGGAGCCAGAGCCCCCTCAGGACCAACCTGCTGTGCAGGGCGCCTCCAGCCCAGGCCAGCACCTCACTCCTCGACCAGAGCAGCAGGCAAGCCCTGGGGCGGGACAGGAGCAGGGCCAGGCTCACCTCCGCCATCGTCCTCCCGGAAGAACTCCTCACTGTCGTTGGCCGAGTGAGACTTCTTCATCTCGGCGATCCGGTTCCGGGGCACCTTCCTCTTGAGGGACGGGGAGAAGAAGGCAGGCCGGTTGTTCCGCTCCGGGGTGGGGGGCGTGCTGAAGGAGGTCACCTGGAACAAGAGCCCAAGTCACGAGAGCAGTGCGAGCAGTCAACAGCTGTGGGGCCCCAAAGCCGCTCTTGTGCTGCCCTCAAACTAAACCCAGCAGGGCCCCAGAAGAGCAGCCCCTGGGGCTGGTCATGGCCTGGCCTGAGGGCAGCTGTGCTGTGTAAACAGCAGGATGCCTGGCTGCCTGTGCCACCACGGAGGGTGGAGGACAACGGGCGGCTGAGCCACACGCGGGGGCCGCGCAGCACCCCTGACCTGCTAGGATCAGCCAGCGACCTGACGGCAAAGCTGGACTGCAACCCAGGCCATCCCCGTGTCCTCCCAGCTCGTGTGTCCCCACCCCTCGCTCCCAGCCCCTTTTGTGAGAAGTGCTAAGTATCCAGGTGCCTCCATCTCCACTCCTCCCTCCAGAGCACATCGGGCTCCATTCGCCAGACCAGGCTGGCTCATATGGGTACAGATACAGGTCCCTGCCCTCAAGGAGCTCACAGTCTGTTGGGGGCACCAGGCTCAGAGTTACAACCACAGACAGCATGCTGGCTGCTGAGTAAGAGAATGGGAAGCACAGGACACAGAAGCACAGAGGCAGAAGGACTTGGCAGCCTGGGAAATCAGGGTAGGCTTCCTGGAAGAGGTGCGCTTGAGCAGGGTCTTGAAGGACGAGTAGGAGTTCGCCAGGTGAAGAAGGGGGGGAAGGGCGTTCCAGGCAGAGGGAACTTGGCCCATCTCCTCCCTCCTCCCCATGCAAACAAGAATCAGAGCAGCAAGATGAGCTGGGACCGAGACGTCGAGAGCCCCATCGGCCTCCTTGTCACAGCTCCAACATCCCAAAGTCCCGGCGGCTGCTGGGCTCCAGATGGTCCTCCCACAAGCCGGGAAGGTTTTAAAAGATAAAAAACAAACACCAGAAACTGCAATACACACATCTGCATTTGTTGTTCACGTACAAGTGACCCCAAGGTACAAGAGGACATGTGGCAGGGAGCAAAGAGCACAGTCCCCAGGGCTCAGGCCTGGCTGTGACTGTGTGACCCCGGGGCCTCCTACTACTAGGGGCCACGGTTGTCTCGCCCCTTATAGCCCCACTCCCTGGTAGATGGGGAAATCGAGATTTGGGCAGGTCTGGTGATCCATCTGTGGTTACTCGGCAAATACCAAGGGGTGGGTCTTGGGACCCCGCCCAGGGATCAGGCCATAACTTCACATGAACTTTCCCACACATCCTTTTAGGGTCCCAGTGGGCAATTTAGGGCCAGGGAGAAGAATCAGACCCCTTATCTCAGAGACACAGACCACTCCGTTCCAAAGACAAGAGGCCCTGCTTAGAATTCTCACCCATCTTCACAAACAACAGCACTTATTTTTGTTTGGCTTATAAAACACACTGATTGAAGATGATTTTTTAAAAAGACAGATGTGCAGAAGAGAAACAAAACCAACATCTGAGCCCATGGAGATATCTGAAGGTAAGATCCTTTTACAGAATTGAAGTACAGACCCTCACTCCCTTGCCTCAGGCTCCTCAGCAGCAACAGGTTCCCAGGAGCCACCCCTCCAAGCACCAGCAGCCAGAGAAAGCACCAGGTGCCGCGCAGGGAGGACTTGGTGTGAGAGTGCTGCATGGCCTCACCTGGGGCCCGGTGTTCTGAGGGCAGCACTGAGGCTCACGGAGGAGGGCCAGGCCCAAGGTCCTAAGCACATGGTATCTCTTGGACAAGCACTGGGCAGGCTGCCTCCCGGGCCCAGTGCACTAAGCCGCCTGTCGCCTCCCCGCTGGAGACCCAAGCACAGAGCGGAAGCCAGTGGGCGGAGACCTTGTCCTGCCTGGCACTGGGGTCTGTGCCACTGAGCCCACCAAAGGCTTCAGGGGTGAAGCTGCTGCTGGCCTCGCCCCCCCCATGGAGTGCCCGTGAGACCTGGGCTGCAGCCTGGATGCCAGGCCTTGGCAGGGGATTCCCAGACCCAGCCAGGTCCAGCACCCTGTAAACAAAGGGGTGGGGCACAGAGCCGCCAGGGCTTCGCACCCTCCTGGTGGGGCAGCAGGAAGGCCAGCTCTCCACCATCCCCGTCGCCAGGGCTCACTGGCCACACCTACCCAGCAGGTCCACCATGCAGGCACCAGGGCTAGGCCCAGCTTCCTGTCAGACTGTCCTGTTCAGAGCCACTGGGGCTCAACCTGGCTGCAGTGGCAGCTCAGAGAGGCATAATAATGAGCAGTGGCCTGGGCCCAGCCTACTGTGTGACCTTGGACAAGGCACCTACCTCTCTGAGCCTCAGCCTGCTCGTGGGTGGAAATGATGGTACCTACCTCCTGGGGACTGTGGGTGAGGGACATGTGGGGAGCAGATCCGAGGGACGGGAGGCCCCTCCCCCAGCTATGTAGCCCTTACCCGCTCATGCATGGGTGAAGCTGGGCTGGAGTCCTCTTCAGTCCCACAGGGGGACGTGTCACCAGTGGACACACGGCTGACTGCCATCTCAGCATGGCCCTTGCCCTGGGGCCCCTTCATGCGCACAAACTCCATGTTGTTGTACTTGTAGAAGCCAAACGACATCTTCTGGGCCATGCGAGCGGCCACACTCACCTGCAGCGTGGGGACATGGCCCAAGTCAATGGTGGGAATGGCTGCACAGGCCTCTCCCGTGGGACACCAGCTCCTGAGGGCTGCCATGAGGAGGGCCATGGCCCCTGTGAACGCAGCTGATGCAGTCTCACCGCCCTGGGGCCTACCACCAGGCTGGGCCGGGTGCCAGCCCCTATGGCGGCCTCAGGATGACCCCATCACAACAGCCTGGGCTCCTCTCCCTGCAGCTGAGCAGTCAGGGCCAACTTCTGTGAAGTCCCCAGGAACAGGCAAGGGGAGGCCAGGGGCTCACGGTGCTGAGGCCATCAGCTGTCACCCTGGGGTGACTGCAGAGTGGGGAGGAGGGAAGAGGAAGACCCAGCCATGGGGGCTGCAGGTACCTGAGGGGCAGTCACAGCACAGACGGGGCCTGAGGACAGATGGGGCCTGAGGACCCATGTGGGAAGGACAAGGAGGGTGGGCAATGTCCCTCAAATGAACCAGGCAACCTGGCGCAGGCCCCTGACTCACCCGGTTGTCGTACACCTTCTTGAGCGCCTCGTAGCGGATGGAACCCTGAAAGATGACCCCCTGGAATGTGTTGGTTTTGTCACTGGCCACCAGCTCCACACATACCATCTCTCCTTCCCCCACGGTCATGTCGCTAAACACCTGAGGAGACGGGGATATGGAGTATCAGCGGCCAGCATGTGACGGCAGCCAGGGCCAGCTGCAGGGAAGGCCTGAGCACAACGCCCCGTTTGTAGGTGAAGACGCTGACAGGGCAGACATTGTCCATAGCACCCAGCTCTTCCACAGTCCACCTGAGACCCTGGGACAGCCTCCCACCAGGCAGGCAGCAGCAGGAACCTTTGGACTGGAGGCTGCGCCTGCTGCTGGGCCACTCAAAGGCCAGGCCCCCTCATCACACTTCTGCGAGCAAGTGCACTGTCCCTTGTGCCAGCTGTGCAGCCCAGCCCTGCCTGGCCACCTGCCCTGAGCAGCCCTGGGCTCAAGTGGGAGGCTCAGCAGCGCTGGCAGTGGCCACCTGCCTTGGAGCACAACACCTGCACTCGGGGCCAGGTGGGTCTGACCACACGCTGCCTTTCTGAGCTGCTATTCTGAATTTTAAGGTGAGACACTCAGATGCACACAGCTTTGCTGTGACACCTGGGGGACGCATCACCTCCCTGGACTTCAGGTGCTTCTAGGCACCACCAAATCCAGCAGAGGCCCCAAAAGATACACCCACCTTCTCATGAGTCCTCCCAGGGAACCTAACACCACTGAGCAAGCACAAGGACCGCTCTCAGGGCCTCAGAAGATCAGTCAGCTTCCTCCTACTCCACCCAGCACCCTGTTTGCCCGAGGCCGTTTTCCCAGCCTTTAACAAAGGTGCAGGCATTAAGACGCTCATTTTGGTCCCCAAGTGGCTCCTCCTGCCCAGGGAGCACCGCCTGTTTACCAGGTGCTCTCCCACCCAGCAGCTCCTGGATCATCAACCTGGCCTAAGTAGGACATGCGTTACCTCACTTGACAGAGGTCACCACCCTTCAGAGCTGGGTGAACACCCCTGCCCCAAGCCAGACTCTCAGAAGATAGGGCCACACTGCCTGCATCTGGAGCCCCCGCTGCCCAGCTGCCCCGTGCGTGCGTGCTCCTTGCCCTGCCCCTCCTGCTAGGGGAGCCAAGGGAGGGCAGCCAGTCACGAGCAACTCACCTCCTCGAAACTGTCAATCATGAAGAAGATGTTGGGGTAACTCATCTTGGATTCTTCCCCTTTGCTGTCCATGGGGTGTTTACTGGGGGAGGCAAACACTTGCTGAAAGAAAGTAGATTTAAGGGCTGACAGAGCAGCCACCTTGCAGGCAGTCCTAAAGCCACCGCAAGTACTGGCTGTCATGGCCACACGGCTCCGAGCCTGTCCACAGCCAGAGAGCCCCTCTGAAGGAGCTGTGTGCAGTGACCTGGTTGCATGCTCTTTGTAGGAGCCCAGGAACTGAAAGGATTTCCGGAATCAGACCCCGACCTCAGGGGCAGGGTAATGAGAAGGAAGGGGAGGTGTTTTCCAGAGTACACGGGCAGTCCTGGACAAACGGGAGCCTGGAGGCTCACAAGCCAGGGCTCACCTGGGACTTCTTCTTATGGATGTGAATGTCACCGCCATCGGCACGCGTGCACACTGCACAGGTCACCATATAGTCCAGCTGGAAGGAAGCACAGTCAGTGTGCACACGGGGGTCACTTCCCTCGGACCCGTGCCAAGCCCACCCCGCCCCAGCCCGTACCTTCTGCAGGATGAGATTCAGGCACACACTTTCCTCCCAGTCGATGTCAGGGTCTCCCAGGCCCGGCAGCTTCTTGGAGTCCCGCCGGTACACCTCCACCTCCACCTCCGGCTCGGACTCAGCCAGCTGCGGCACAGGGCGGAAGTGAGCGTGCTGGCCCGGTGTGGCCTGCACTGAGCAGGATTCAGATGGACTCGCACGCCTGCGCTCGCTCCCCAGCTCTCTAGCCTTGTGACCCACAGGCCACCCACTCTCCCCCGCAGCCTGTGTTTCCTCATGAACACGATGCAAGTATCTTCCTCTCAAAGTCGTTGTGATGATTGAGAGATCATATTTGCCAGTGTCATTAATGACAGTGACATTCACTGAGCTCATGGTGGCCAGGAGGGTTGGGTTCCATGTTTTTGCAGATCTCATCTTTTGGATCTAACAACATCTCTGGAAGGCAAGTCCCATCCATGCCATTGTAACAGATGAAGGTCAAATGAAGGTCAAACTGCACAGGCACAAGAGGAAAAATGGCAGCCCCTGCACCTCTCTGGGAGGAGGGGCCCTGGGGGAAGTCGAAAGCAGACATTGATGCCATCTGCCCCGGATCCTGTGAGGCCCAGGAGGGCATCGAGAGGAACCAGCACCCCCCGCCAGACACTTGACACCTCAGCACGAGAGGGACACTGAGGGTGCACTCTGCTCCCGCGGCCCGTGCAGCATGGAGCCTCCTGGGCTGAGCCAGGTCCCGGCTGCTGCTCCTTGTGCACTCACTTCTCTGCCCTGTTTGGGTTACTTTTCCTTCCTCCCAGCACTTGTCTCTTGTTTAGTCTCCTCCAAGAAAACGCAGCCCCAGAAAGGCAGCAAGGCATGTGCTCTGCACGTGGCGAGAGCCATGCACACCTCTGCGGGCTCCATGCATGGAAGGAAAGCACAGGGCACCGTGGCAGGGCTGCATCCAGTTGGGCACCGCAGCACACCGCGCAGTGGAAAGAGCTGCTCCCCACCGGGAAGGTGCCATGTCCGCTAAGGCACTCGTGCACCCACCCACAGCTGTGGCACACGCAGGGGAACAGTATGCACACACCTGAGTCAACAGGCACAGCTCCAGTGTGCCACACGTGCCACCCATGACCACAGAACAGGTGCCACCTGCCAGGGGCGCAAGAAGTCAGCCTGCCCCAGAGGAGGGAGGCAGCTGATGGCAGTCAAGGGGCCTCAGGTGTGCCTGGACCTGGGGACTGGTGAGCCTGGGTGCTCGCATGAGGACCCTCAGGCCACACAGGCTGGTCTGTGCGCTTCCGGCACACCTGATATGCCAGAAAACCTCCCGAAAGAGCGAAGGCGGCTGGGACCAGAGCCGTGCCAGTGGGAAGCTCCTCCCTGCCCCTGAGCTTCGGTTTTCCTGTGAGTGGGTTTAAGATAATCTACCCCAGGGCTGCTGAAGGTGACGAGGGGAGTGACAAATGGCACACTGCACGGGCAACCAGCAGAGGAGGCCACAAACACATGACAGCACTCCTCACTGCCAGACAAAATGGCCGGCTGGGAGTCTGATAGGGGAGTGTGAACAAAAAGCGTGGGGAATCCAGGGCACCCTCCCAGGGAAGGCTGGGCCAGGATCGCAAGGTGTCCCGGGAGACAGGCGCAGGGATCCCGGTATCCTGCGCCCACCCGCACTGGAGCTCTCGCTCTGCCCATCCACCCTCCTCCCCAGCCCATCTAGTTGCCATGGCAACCAGGCACCAGCGGGGTGGGGGGGAATAGGAAAGGGCAGGAGCCTGCTCCAGGCTTGCCGCAGAAGACTCCCAGTACGCAGGCGCAGCAGACAAGGCTAGTCCGCCCCTTGCTCTGGGTGGGGCGGGGCTTCCCACCTGTGCTTCCAGTCCCGCCCCCTGCAGCCGTCCTCTGCACTACAGCCTGGTGAACTATAAAAAGTGCCCAGTGTAGGTGGACCTTGAGCCGACCTTGGGCAGGCCTTGGCCCTCCGCATACTGCACCAGATGCCACCCTGGTGGCCCTCCCTGGAAGAGCACTATGCTGATGCCAGGTGTGATGTTATGTCACACCCTGGGTCACAGGTCCCTGACACCCCCCTCCCATAATGCAGGTGCTAATCCCTCCCCATGGTGTGTCCTCAGTCCACAGCTGCCCTCTCTATCCTACCACCCTGTGGGCAGACGTCACCTTCTGTTTGCACCACCATCTGACCCTCTGTTCTGCCCACCATCAGAGCACCGGTGGCTCTGTACATCAGTGGCAACGATGTGCCAACAGACAGGGGGCTTCCTAAGGGCAGTGGCCAGTCCTGAGCCACTTCTGTGCTCCAATGCTGGGGCAAAGGGCACTTGCATGGGGCTCACCTCCGGCTCAGTATTGGCATTGGACCCCCTTCCCTCACTGACCTCACACCCCCAAATCTTCAGCAGCATTTACATACAGCCCTGCCCCTCCCGGTCCAGATGCCTCAGTCCTTCCCCGAGGAGAGCTAGTACCTTTCACTTCTCCTCCATCTAGGAAACAGCCATCACTTGCCACCCCACCCCTCTCTCCCACCAGGCCTCTCCAGGGCACATAGACCTGTTCTCCCCTCTGCCCTCCTGATCAGAGCTGTGACCACTCCAGGAACCAAAGGTCAGGATACCTACGAGAATGCCTCACGTGTGCCCAGTCTTCCTAGGGGCCTGGGTCAAAATAGCCTGTGCCTTAAGGAAAAGACCAATGTGTTACCAAAAGGAATCTTTGCAAGCTGACTCAGCAGAGACTAAGGCTGAAGTGGCTGGGGACAGAGGCTGGGGCCCACAGTATTGCCACCCCGGCTGCTCACCCCTGCAGACAAGGGTCTGCATTTCCTAAGTGTGACTGTGGGGAGAAGGGCCTACTCCCCAGGGCCAAACTGGGAGGCTGCAGGGAGAAGTGCCCACAGCAGGGTTACCAGCTCTTCCTGCCAAGGCATCTCTGGTGGCATCAACCCTAAACATTCAGCCTCCCAGGTGTCCATGACATGTCTGTCTGAACCCAAGAGACGACTGCACATACCACACAACAAATCAGGGGGACAAAGCCTGTCTAGAAAGCAGGCTTCGACTGCCACCAGACAGGAAAGACATGGTGAGCCCGACTGAAAGAGCTGGGCTGAGTTCCCACTACCAACACCTGCTGATGGCTCCACTAATCAGGCCTCTTCACTCTGCCAACAGGGCACCCCCCACCCGCCCCACCGAAACTGCTCTGCCAGGGCTCTGCACTCTCCCTGTTTGCAAATCCATAGGCCTCACCCCTTCTCCAGCCCCAGCCACGGCTCTTCTACGTCTCTGGTCAGTGGCTCATGGTCTGCTGCTGCCTCCAAAGCCAGCATGAAAGGAAGGCATGGCAGTGCCTTTGTAGCAGGCACCCAGGCCTGTCCATTGGCCTGTCCTTCTGCACGTATAAGCTCAGAGAACAGATGTGTGGCAGGGAAGGGGCTCCAAGCACTCGCTACATGAGGCACAGCGCTGGGCTTAGAGGTGGGCAGGCTGTGCAGCCTGGACTTGGCTCCACAGGCCCCTCTTTTTTGTTTTGCATTTAAAGGAAAATAAAGCACTTTCTTCTTAGCATAAGGGTTGCTTAAATATGTGACAAACTACTAAAGCTGAAAACACAGAAGGAACACGTAGAATCTATTCTAAGTCTGGCACATACTTCAACTTAGTGAACGAAAAGAAATGCCTTCAGGGAGTACTGCAGCCCCAAGCTCCTGGTTTCCTCGTCTGTCTACCCTGCCGAGTTGGTGATAGTTCACTGAGACCAAAAAGCACAGGGGCTGGCCTGGGTCCGGTGGATGGAACATGCTCAGCCAGAGGAAGGCACCATCAAGCCAGGACACCCTGCCCACAGCCAGGGAAGCGTCCTGGACGCTGGGGCCCTCGGTTTCCTCAAAGCTGCAATGGTGCTGGTACTACTGCCTTTCGGGGTCCTGGTGCAGACGAGCAGTGAGGCGAACGGTGTGCCCAGCGCGTCCCATGGTTAGCACTTATGACTGCTCGGCCCCTGGGACACAGTAGGTCTCACAAGCACCGTTTCCCATTCCAACATGCATGAGCACCACAGGGAAGCCCACTCTGTGGGCCGGAAGCAACTCCCACGGGATGCTCGGGGCACAGACCCGGCATGGGACTGCAGGGGTCACCCACCTTCCTGCCATCGACGCTGCTCTCGCTGCCTGCGTAGGCCAGCTTCCGGCGCACGTAGAAAAGCATGTCGTCCTGCCGGGGGGCCCACTTCTCCATGAAGTAGGTGGAGAACATCCACGTCCAGAAGACAATGCGGTCATCCTTGAAGCACCCTGCAGGAGGCAGGAAGGGGTGAGAAGGGACAGCCACCCAGCACTGGCTGCATGACTCCAGACAAACTGGCCCACCCCCCTGCATGTCTGCTCAGAGTCTGTCCCCACCCCCCACCCATGGAGCATCCAGAAAGGCTGTGGCTGCAGGCCCAGCTCCTCCACCTGGGCTCCCAGTACCCCCACAAGCCTGACTCCAGCCTGTGGGCGTGGGCGAGTCAGCAGCTGCGGTGGAGAAGGACAGCCTGAAAGACCAGAGCATGGCTGGGGGCTGGGCTGGACGCCCAGGCTCTGCAGGGACAGCTCTCAGGCATCCCCACTGCAGACATCCCCACCCCCGCCACCCCCCCCCCACGCTGCGGCAATTCCCACGGAGAACCCGACTTAAAGGGACAGCCGCCCATTGCCAGCTGGTTCCACAGCAAACAGGCACAGCCAAGCCCCAAGTGCATGCCAGGTTGCATCCTATCTGATTCTTGCAGATTTTTAAATCACACATGGTGTTTCTTTTTTTTTTTTTTTTTTTTTTAAAGAGAGAGGGACAGTGAGAGAGACAGAGAAAGAGAGAAACAACTTTATTTAGTTTTTCACATGGCCTTAGTTGCCCTGACACTTAGTTGTGTACGTGGTGCTGGGGTTTGAACCCTGGTCCTCGTGCTTGCCAGGCAAGCGCCGAAACCGCTGAGCCACCGCTCCAGCCCTATGGTGTTTCTTTATGATAAGTATTTGTGATCTTTTTTTGCACAAGAAGAAAGAGCCCACAGGTTGTGGTAGGAAAAATCTCGGTCACCATTCCAACACTGCCACTTCACTATGTGACAGTGGACAGAGGGTTCAGCCTCTGAGCCATGGCTCCCTTTGGGTAGGTGCAGGTTAACGGAGACCACAGGTGGAAGAGACTGCCGGGCACAGAGCAGGGCCAACAAGGTGGGCTTCCTCCCTTCCAGCTGGAAACGACAGACCCTATGGAGCCATCCTGAGGGACTGGGGTGTCACTCAGTGCTAGAACATGTGCTCAGCATGCACAGCCCCTGGGTTCAATCACCAGCACCAAAACTGTCAGCAGGAAGTGCCACAGTATTAACAAGAATGACGACGGAGAGAACACTGCCTCAGCTCCAACTTCTTATGTATTCGTCACACACTAAGCACCGGCCAAGAGTGCCGCGCGGACTGTTTCAGTCAATTCTCACCGTGGGCCATGGCCCTGTTTCAAGAAGAAACTGACTCTCAAGATGCTGAAGAACAGCTGGAAGAAATGGCCATATCTATAATCCCAGCGACTCAGGAGGCTCAGAAAGGAGGATCACAAGTTTGGGCAACTTAGGCCCTAAGCAACTTAGTGAAACCCTGTCTCAAAGAATAAAAAGGGCTGGGGATGTGGCTCAGCGGTAGAGCCACTGAGTTCAATCCCTAGTACACTCCCACCAAAAAAAAAAAGCTGAAGAAGTGCCCAGGTTCACAGAGCTGGAAACTGAGGTGTCCTCAGATCTGCCCAGTGCCCACACTCAGGCTCCGGGTAAATCTCGGTGCTCAGCAACCTGTTGAACCGGAGTTGGATCCCAAACACACTCTCAGCAAGCAGCTGGCAGCCCCAGGGGTGTGGGCAGCGCTGGCAGAAGCGGGGAACCTGGAGCTTGGCACTGCCTATGGCCAGTCGCTACCCATTACCTCCAAGGCCAGCAGCGTCCAGCAGGGATCCCAGCCCTGCCTCACATGCTCAAAAGCACACTGCAGTGAGTCTCCTCGAGCTCCAAGAGTCCAGGCAACTGAAGCAGGCTCCTGCCAGCGTGCACTCCTAACAGAATGTCCAGCACGAACAAGGAGCCAGAGCACAGGGCCTGATCCCCTGCCTACCACGGGCCACATATGCAGTGTGCCAGGCCCCATGCTGGTCCCGCCTGTGTGCCCCTGCAGTCATGACACAGACCATCAGAAAGGCCAGCAGGTGGGCTGGAGTGGTAGTTCAGTGGTATCGCACTTGCCCAGCATGCCTGAGGACCCAGGTTTGAACCTCAGTACACAACTAAGTGTTGGAGCAATGAAAGCCACATGAAAAACTAAATAAAATTGATCTTTCTTTCTCTCTCTCATTAAAAAAAAAAAGAAAAGAAAAATGAAAGGCCAGCAGGTGAGACTCCCTGCCAACACCCTGTCCAAGCCAGCAGCCTCCAATTCTACCCCAGTGGCCTGTGCTGCACCTGCAGCTGCTGGAACTTTATTTAACAGACCCTTCCCTGTCCTCTCCCTTAGGGCCCTTTCATCAAATTGGAATACAGTCCTAAGTCCTTACCAAGCACTCATGACGTCCCCCAAGCTCACAGCACCCTGGCCACACTGGCTGGCTGCCCCGCAGTGCTGGGTGTGCTCTCTCCAGGGCCGGGGGCAGGTTCCACCTCCACCTCCAGCTCCTCACCCTCCTCCAGGTTTGGCTTAGATGTCACCTCTTCAAAGAGCCCTCCATGACCCCTGTTAAATGTGTCCCCAGGGACCACTCTGTCCTATCATCTTGCTTGGCTACCATCAGAACCTTCTCATGACCTGGCATTTCCACACCCACGCACTGACACAAAGGTGTCTCCAGAGGAAGAACCAGTCCTACTGGATTCCAGTGCCCAGATCAGCAGCAGGCACACAGCAGGCATTCAATAAACGCAGGCTGGATACCTGCACCACCCGGCTTAACAGGAAACAAGCACCCTGCAAGGGAGGCCCAGCCAGGACCTGAGAA
Source organism: Aplodontia rufa (assembly GCA_004027875.1). Taxonomy (NCBI): domain Eukaryota; kingdom Metazoa; phylum Chordata; class Mammalia; order Rodentia; family Aplodontiidae; genus Aplodontia; species Aplodontia rufa. Next base: position 116,802 of record PVKS010000114.1, read on the forward strand.
GAGTGCAGGCCACAGACTGCCATCCTCTTTTGGCCTCAGGGCCTCCAACTCATGATTTATGAGTTTCCAAAGAAGCCCCATTCTCACAGGGGCCAGGGCTGAGCTGGGCTCCTTTCCTTTTTAAGAGAAAGAGAGGGGTGGGTGAGAGAGAGAAAGAAAGCATCAGTTTTACTGATTTTTCACCGGCATTGTCTCTCCAACGCGGAGTCATGTGTGTGGTGCTGGGGTTTGAACGCGGGGCCTTGCGCACACCAGGCCAGTGCTGCAAGCACTGAGCCACCGCTCCAGCCCTGCGCTGAGAGGGTGCAGGACCATCCTCACAGTCCCTCTACCTTCCCACCAGCTGCCACCATGTGCCAGGCATCCGTCAGTCAGGAAAGCCAGTGGCTGCAAGCTCCGAGAAGCAAGGGCTGCCAGCTGAGCAGTGCCACAGTATCACAGCACTACTCCAGTGCCAGCAGGGCACACCAGCAGGAAGACACCCAGGCTACCAGGGAAGCACAGGCCTCCACAGGCCCAGACCTCTCCTGGGTTACCATCCCGGGAGCTGCCCCTCCAGCAGAGAGCTTCTAGTCTCCAGAACTCTCTCCGTCCTGCCTCCTGTGTTTTAGTCAACTTTTTCATTGCTGTGACCAAAAGACCTGACAAGAACAACTCTAAGGAGGAAATGTTTATTTTAGGGTTCATAGTTTCAGATGTCTCAGTCCAGATAGCCAACTCCATCCTTGGGCTGTGAGGTGAGGCAGAGCACCATGGCAGAAGGGTGTGGAGGAGGAAAGGAGCTGGGAACACCACACCCAGGAAGCAGCTGTGCTCACAAGGTCTAAACCCCAAAGGCACGGCCCCAATGACCACCTCCTCCAGCCCCGCACCCCCCTAGTTACCACCCAGTCCATCCCGCTGATGAGGCTCTCGTGACCGCCTGCTTCACCTCTACCCTTCCTGAACTCTCACACATGAGCTGATAGGACACCTGCCACCTGGCTGGGATGGCCTCCTGGAGCAGATGCAGCCCTGAAGCTGAGACAGCACCGCTGGGGTGCTAAGGGGCAGCACAGTTGGCCCATTCTCCCTTCCCATGGTGCCTCTGTCCTCCAACAGAGCCTCCAGCACTGAGTGAGCAAACACTGACCCGCTGCTCCGGGGGACACAGGTGGGCTCTGGGAGCCTCTTATGTTGTCACCCACTGCCCAGCACGCAGCCTTGTTCCTTCCATCCGTCAGGCTTTCTGCTGAATGTGGAGCTCGTGCACTAACCGAAGGCGACCCAAAGGAAGCCTGCTAACACAGTCCTGGTGACAGACAGCGCCTCTGCACCACAGGACCACTAAGTCCCCACAGAAGCACAAGGGGTGGGACGCACAGCCCCAAGCACACTGAGAAGATCCCAGTGCAGTGTGCCCAGAGACTCTCGCTCGGCTGGGACCGTGTGCAGCTTCCACACCTATCATGGCTCTACCACCACCACCACAAAAGCACCCTGAGTGCTGATTTGGGGTTCCAGATCAGCTTCAGCAGATGGGGCCTCACTGTAAGGAAGCCGTGAAGAAAGAGGACTCTGCACCAGCGGGGAGGCAGGGTCCAGCCGCGCCCCCTGCTCAGCAAAGGGCCTGCTTAGAGTCACTCGCCAGACTGCTTGAGTCTCAGACCAGCAGCTCCAGGATGCAAGAGCACCAGCAGCTCGCGACTGGATTCAAAGCGTGACAGACCACGTTGTTCCGGAGGCCCACACGGGCACGCGCAGGCCAGAGCCCTCCAGCTGCTGAACAGCTGGAAGTCAGCCGAGGGGCCCCCCTTCTGAGCCCCCAGCCCTGCCCTCCTTGACAGTGACACCATGGGGGTGGTTCACAGTGGCCATCTGAACCCTCAGGGCTTCCAATGACATCCAGGAAGGACATCCACCGTCCATCAGCACCATGGGGCCACTTCCCAGCACAGTGCCACGTTAACACAACATTTCCCAGAGAGCAGCAAGGGACACTGCATCTCCTGGGGCCTTTCACACGAACACTGTTGACCCAGCCCCCACCAGGCAAGCGACTGACCCTCTCAGGCCTACAGTCTCATCAGCAAGACCAGGAGAACAGTATTGTGGTTGCCATGGAGACCATGTGAGCCAACAGGAGGTGCGCAGCGGAGCGACAGGCCCGTGGTGAGCATCCTTCCATGCTCAAGTGCCACTGTGGTTATGCTCACAGCTTGGACCTTCAGAAAAACTGTAGACTGGATCTGAGCAGGGATTCCCGAGACCACCCCAGCCCCTCTAGACCACGAGGTTTAAGCAGGCCGTGATGAAGCCATGAGGGAGGATGCTTGTGTGTCCACATGGAGAAAGTGTCCTGCCGCTGTTCTCCTGAGGACACTGGAGCAGCCACCAAGAGGCGTTCCTGAGAGCGTGACCCTATCAGGTCTCAGTTCCAGGGCCACACACACACTTTTAGAGCCTCAGAAACTTGCAAATTCTTTTTAATAAGGTGGCATAACATCAGTTCCAAAGATCACACATACACACATGCCAGGTGAAATTACCCAGTGATTGCACTCATTAATAAACATAAAAAGACTTTAAATACAGTAACAAACAGAACCCAGCAATCCATTAAAAATATATGTAATGGTCAAGAAGAATTCAATCAGGAATACAAGAATGGTCCAATATTAGGACATCTATTAATATGCTCATATCTATTCATAACTCACAAGAGGAACGATACAAGATCATTCACAGATGCTGGGAGAGCGCTCAGTGAAATTTAACACCCACTATTGATTTTTAAGAGTCCACTGGACTCAGGCTCGGGGGCAGACAACTGTGATGCCAGCAACTAGGGAGCCTAAGGCAGAAGTCTCACAAGTTGAAGGCCAGCATGAACAAGTTAGCAAGACCCTGTCTCAAAATTAAATAAAAAGGTACTGAGGAGGTAGCTCAGTGGTACAGCATTTGCCTAGCATATGCAAGGCCCTGAGTTTGATCACCAATATTCCAAATAATACCACTAAATAATAATTTAAAATATTAAAAAGTCTCCGTAACATAGGAATAAACAGATACTTCCTTAACATGATACATCTCAACTAGAAAGGGTCAGAAACCAACCACCACTACCCACTATTATCAGCACTGTTGTAAAGATACTCAACATTGCAATTAAGCAACAAAAGCATATTGAGAAGAACGGCAACTGCAAGGTAAGATCACTCAGACGATGTATGTTACGCACTTGAAACGCAAGAAAACAAAGAATGGAAAAGCCACTCCATCAACAGGACGACGTCACCAGAGCACAGGGAACAGCGCCTGGCATAAACCAACTCCCGTAGCTAGGAGAGGTGACGGGGGCACCGTAGAACAGGAAGAAGAGCAAGACCCGAACAAGAGGAAAGGTCCACCATGTTCTTAGCTAGGAATCCTCAAAGCATAAGGGAGCCACGTGCTCTAATTTGATCTATTAATCTAACACGCCAAGAGAATGGCTTATTTTTTGTTGTTTTGCAGTGCTGGGGATGGAACCCAGGGTCTCATATGTGCTAGGCAAGTGCTGTACCATGAGCCACAACCACAGCCCCAGAGAGAATATTTTAAGAAGCCAGTACAGCCAGAAAAATCCAGAAGAATTTTGTGGGGTTTCCCTACCAGATGTTACAACATACAGCCAAGCCTGTAACCCCAGCAACTTGAGGGGCTGAGGCAGAGGGATCGCAAGCTCAAGGCCAGCCTCAGCAACTTAGCAAGACCATGTCTCAAAATAAAAAACAAGAAAGGCTGGGGATGTGGCTCCCAAAATAAAAAGGCAACATACTCTGCAGCTAAATCCTCCTGTGACCAGAGCCCAGAGGATCCTCTGCCCTTTTGTGCTGCAGACATAAACCTGCGGCATGCCCCTGTCCAGGAGGGAAGGGCCAGGGAGGAGGAGGAGGGGGCTGGAGGCAGAGGCCGCTCAGCGCTGGGGGCCAGGTGCTATTTCTACCTCCAGGCCAACAGATCTTTCCAGGCCACTAACTTTCCCTTTTCCTCTAAGCCTTACAGAGGGTGGGCTCTGAATCCACAGAACCCTGACGCATTTGAGGCTCCCGCGACTTCTAAAAAACAAACCAGAAGACCCCAGGTCATTCCCTCGATACTGTCTCGTCAGCCGCTGACCCTGTCACCAGCCAAAATCTTTCAGTCGCCATTCTCCTGGGCAGATTTGCCACTCAGATTGCTCACCATTTCACTGATTTCACCCACAAATGACACACCCCACCCTGCCCTGCACCCCTGGCCTGGGCTCCGGCTCTCCAGGCTCGGCCCTGCCTCACCTACCTAAGCCTACACCTCGCCACCCTGAGCGCAGCCCGGCTCTGCATTGCTGCGCGGCACTCGCCAGCGTGTAGCGCGTGTGCGTCTTGCCCTTGCATTCCGTTACTTTCTTTTCGCTAGTGTAGGGGTCAGCAAACTTTCCCTGTAAAGACCTGGACAGAAAACATGTTAGGCTCTACAGCCAAGGGCTCTACCTCAACTCCAAAGTCTGCCACACAACACATAAGGAAGTGGGTGGGGTGCTCCTGTCCACTCCTTCATGTGTTTACAACAGGGCAGCAGTCCCAGCCTCTCAAGAGGGAAGCACGAGGCCAGCCTGGGCAACTCAGGGAGACTCTGTCCCAAAACATAAAAAGGCTGGGACGTAGCTCAATGGTCAAGTGTCCCAGGTTCAGTCCTCAGTAATGCAAGGGAAAAAGAGGGCAAGAGTCCAGACTGACCTGGGGCCATGGTAGCCAAAACCTGCCGACCAAAGCTGGCACCTGTGGGACACCCAGCTGGACCTCGTGCTTTTCCCCGCGATGTCCTGCTAGCTACTGAGCAGTTAGTTCCCAGAGTGTCTGCCACATTGGAAACGATGCATGCTCCCCAGCCGAACACATGCAGGAAATGAGCGAGTGACAAAGGAAAGCCAGGTGGTTTGGCAGAGGAGTAGCCGGGGCATGGAGCAGAACCAAGGCACAGTCATGCAGCTAACAGAAGACAGCAGCAACTCAACAGTTGGTCCCAGGACAGACTGGGCTGAGGAAAAGGACAAGGCTGGGTCTCTCGGCTCAAGCCAGAGCAACTCGACAAAGATCAGGACTCAGGACTCCTCTTCTCTTCTTTTTTTAGAGCTGGGGATAGAACCAGGTTCCTTGCCCATGCTAGGCAAGCCCTACCACTGAGCCACGCTCCTAGTCCCAAGATCAAGACTTTTAACAGTGAAGGGAAAAAAAACATAAAACATAAATTTTTAATTATTTCAGAGAAGAAAAAGCCTTTCAAAGTAGAACACAAGACCTATCAAAGACAAGAATGACCAACTGATTGAAAATGTGGAAAGAGCCAGGCACAGAGGGGCACAGCTCTAACCCCAGTAGGTCAGCAGGCCAAGGAAAGGGGGGCCCAAGTCCAAAGCCAGCTTCAGCAACTTAGCAATTTAGTGAGACCCCATCTCAAAATAAAATATTAAAAACGGCCGGGGAAGGGCTAGAGCGGTGGCTTGGCGGTTCGCTCCTGGCATGCGCAAGCAGGCGAGTTCAAACCCCAGCACCACATACGCAACAGTCTTGGAGCACTGCAGACCACATGAAAAACTAAAAAAAATAAAAATAAAAATAAAATTGCTTCTTTCTCTCTCTCTTGCACTGTCCTCTCTTTAATAAAAAAAAAAGGGGGGGGGCCAGGGAGCGGCTGAGTGGTGGCTCAGCAGTTACAGCGCTTGCCTGGTGCACACTATGATGCAGGTTCAAACCCCAGCCCCATGTACAACAAGGAAGCGCCAGAGCAATGAAGGCCATGTGAAAAACTGAATAAAATTTATTGTCTCTTTTACACACTGTCCCTCTTTCTCTTTAATAAAAAAAAAAAAAGGCCAGGGATGTGGCTCAGTGGATCAGTGCCTCTGGTTCAATCCTAGTACCAACAAAAAAGAAAAGGAAAAAAAATTACAAACATGTAACAACTAACCCACCTTTATAATTCACCAATAAAAATATGAAGAAGAATGACAAATTAAACCAAACTACATAAAAACCTGAGATTTCCACAGGAGATGAAAACACATAAACCCCCCCCCAAAAAAAAACAGGCACCTTTACATAAAGCAATGGCAAATACCACACTGGTAAATAAGTGGGCTTGAGTGAGGAGTGGTGATCTTAATAAAAACTAAATCCCATCTGACGCGTGAGGACACAGAATGGAAAGAGAGACACGGAAAACACTCAACTCTACACAAAGCGTGAGTCACATTACAAAGTCCGCCTCTGCCTATCAGATCTGCAAGAATGCCTGGCAGGGCTCCAGGTGAAGAGGAACAAGGACATCATATCCTGCAGGGGACATTAACTGGTAAACATCTACAGAGACACGAGGCATAAATCGGATGCCTGGGGCTGGGGTGCAGCTCAGCAGTGGAGCGACTGCCTGGCATGCGTGAGGGCCTGGGTTTCCCTCCCAGAACCACCAAAAAAAAGGCAAAAGAAATCAAGTGGGGGCCGACCAATATCAGAGTTTCTAAATTGGAGCATTTGGCACAAAGGCATGTGGCGCAGGCCTGGAAGGTGGGGCTGCAGGCTGGAGAGAGCTGAAGAGAAGAAGGGGCAGAGCACGGGTCCTCGTGGCTGCTGCAGCTCCAGCTGCAGCTGGGGCAGATGCAAGCCTGCGGCACCCAGCTCCTGACTTGCAGAGCGGTGGTCTAGTGGCTCCCACCTCTGGGGTGGTCCAGAGTTTAAATCCGCCGACACCTGAAGCCCCTCAGAGTTAGCGTCATCGCTGCTTGGAGACAGAAGCCAGGGAAGGAGGAGGACCTGGTGTTCTCATTTTGAATTTTCTTATACCCTTTGAATTTTGTGCCTTGCATTTACCAGTTCAAAAGATGACCAAAACACGCTTAATAACAATGCAGCGGAACTGGAAAAATGCTTACGATGGGGGAGGCAGAACACAACCAGAGATGTTTCACATGAAGGCCGCTGTTTTATTTAACTGCCTATGAAGGAAGACTGAGGAGGCATGCCACAGGTGCCCAATGGTTCATGTCAAGAGTGGCAGAGTCACACCTGCTCCCTGGCTTTCAAACGCCCTGCAGCAGACACCCAGTGCGTGCACAGGTAAAAGGCTTCGCATGTGCAGACGCCACGCCAAACTTCCTTCTCAAGCCCACACTTCTACCCTGCAAAAGGGGAGGCCATCTAGGGACACTGCTGGCTCCAGCTGGACCCAGCTGCTGGGTCTGCAGTGAAAATCTGACTGTCACAGGCTGGGTGCTCAGTGCTGGGTGAGGAGCCTGTTCCCAGAGCTCTGGGGAGCGGATTCATCACCAAGTGAGGCAGACAGAGCCGCAGCCAGCGCCAGGAGAGCTGCCTCACACCCTGAGTGGGGGGCTCAGTTGAAACTGCTAGCTAATGAGGCAAACAGGTGGATGGGCAGATGGGCAGAAATGCCAGGCCAGGAGAAGGCAGAGGAAAGGCCCCAGGGGCAAGGACTGGAGCAGGAACTGAGCTGAAGCCAACCTCACAGGCATCCAGCTAGGTCAGTGGCTATGCTTGTCCAAGGAGCACTGGGGAACCTGGAGGGCCTGTCTGCCACCGCCCAGCCTGGGTCCACCCCGTGGCTTCCTGGGTAAGGGCCTCCAGGGAGCTTTTGCTCAGTCGTGGACTTTCTTCAGCTCTGACCACCTCCCAACGATGGGCGCCAATTGGTCTCTGGGGAAGAGTACAAAGCAGCCCTTGACCCTCTGGAAATGCTCCCTCGCCTGCCAGAGCTGGATGAATGGGCTTCTGTGGCCCTCAATGAGCCTTTCACCAGCTCACCCCCTCCAGCTGAGGCCCTCCCTCCCCAGGGCACAAGACAAAGGAGCTATCCTGATGAGCCATGGATGAAGAACTGGTCAGTCGGTCCCCATGTGAGCAATCCCGAGGCCTGGCCCATGGGCAGTGTGGGGTTTCAATGATGGTAGGAGGTCAGGATGAGCCTGAAACACCTGTCTGGCTCCCATCCTCTCCAAACCCCCGCCCCCAGTCTGCTATGTGGGCCCCTGAAGCAGAAGCCAGTCCTGTTCCTTCTTCCCTGAACAAGTGCCCAGCAACTCCCCAGGGGCCACACTCCCTTGCCAGCAAGTCTCCTTCCAGTATGGCCTGTGGGAGTCAGCTGTCTCCCCCTGGGAGCCTCCCATCCCCCATCCCCCATGTGAGGCCTCCTGAGTAGCTGTGCCCCACAAGTGTGCCACATGCTACTCATCCCCAGTGCCTGATCCCTCCTTATGAGCACCCCCCAGAGCTGCCTCGCCCCTGGGGCCTTCATTGGTCTGACAAGGAAACTGAGGCTCAAGGCATGAGTCCCTTGTCTGACAGAAGGACCAGATGCAGCCTGCATTTGCCCTCAAGGCCACATTCTCAGCTCTATGCTGTGTCCTGCTGGCTCCAACTTGTCTGTCAGCACCCTTGACCCTTGCTGAGCAGGGTGTCCTGTTCCCCAGCACAGGGCAGGGCCACAAGAGGAAGCCACTGAATGTGGAACCCATAAACACAGGACTGCTAGCTCAGCGTGCTCCAGCGGCTTTCACTGGCCATGCACATGAACGGAAACCTCGCCCCTGGTCCCTTCTAAGATCTGAGGTGTGACATCCTTAGAATGTCACCCCAACAACCCATTTCACCATTATGAAAACCAAGGTCCTGAAGGCCAGGTTACTCCACAGGTCCACAGTAGGCACTGAGATTCGTAGCCAGTCCTGTGGCTCTGTGCCAGGCATAGGAGGGCCTGAGTGCAAGGACCACAAGGTCCCTTTCAGGGCACTGGGGCTTCCACGTGAGCAGCCATCGGCAGCCACCAGGTCACAGTTTCCACAAAGCAGACCATTATACTCCCTCTTCAGCAGCAGTGCCCACAAAACCACCCTGGCAATCCCGTGACCAACACCATCCAGCACCCACCACCTCACTGCCCAGCCTGCCCGCAAATCAGCACAGCCTTTCCAAACACAGCTTCCAGTTGACATGGCAGCTCCAGACTCAATTCCCAGCTACTGTGGGAATCTGTATCCAAATCCCTAACTCAAGGCTTGTTTCTCACATGGAAAATGGCTGTGACTGACTACAAGCTGCCGGGCGCTGCCCTGAGTCATTCCTAGGGCTGTCACTGCCACTAAGAGGCACCGTCCCAGTCAGGAGGCAGCACCAAGAGCCCTCCCAGCTGCCCAGGCTTGAGGGGGCCGTGGACCAGTCACATTCCCCTCCTCCAGGTTCACATGGCCTGAGGGAGTCCACCCTCTGCCACCGGCTCCCTGGGTCAGCTGGGCACGCAGGCAAGGGCTGGGGAGGCTCCCAGATGCAGAGCCTCTCAGCGGCAGCCCTGGATGCAGCAGGCAGCAACTAGGACTTGCTTCAGGGAGAACTCCCCGGAGCCAGTGTGGGATGAAGCGGAGGCAGGCCACGTGGCTAGTCAGCAGCGGCCACAGCGCCCACCCATGGGTCTGCACAGTGGACCTGCACACAGTGGGGCCCCAGTGAGGCCAGAGCAATTCAGAGATGGTAGACAGCAGGGTCTCAGCTTGCGTCCAAAGGCCAGGTAGATGCGTGCCTTTCCCAGTGTGTCTTTTCTCCCCTCACCTCTGCTGCCGCTGACCCCAAGTGCACAAGAGGCACTGACGTCCTGAGCAATCGGCCCTGCTTATCAAGGGTGCTCTTTGCAGGTGGCCCTGTTTTAAGCAGTTAAGTACATGATGGCAAGCAGGTGTCCCAGCACCTGGGCCTTCAGCAGTGACCCAGATCAGCCTTCTCTCCATTTGCATAAGAGGAAACCAAGAACCAGGGAAAAGGGCCCTCCTCACAGACCAGCTGTCTAGAGTGAAACTCTGGGCCTGCCCCTTGCTCCCTCCTATGGAGAGAACAGCAATAACCTGTCCTACTCTGCCTAGAGAGCTGCAGTGATTTCCCTAAAGCAGCGCAGCAAACTCGAGACCTTCCTCTAGCCCTGTTCAGGCGAGGTCCTGTAAGGAAGGCCCCACTCAAGGGCCAGCTCCCCAAGACTTGGCCACTCTCCCTACCCAGCAGAGCCCCTCCACCACCACACCACTAAACATGCCCAGAGCACTCCCTCCACCCACATGGGGCTGTGCGTGGGCATCACCCCCGCACTGGCACAGGGGACTACAGCCAGCACCAACCCCAACTTGAAGTTGGGAGCTCAGGTGGGTGAGCAAGAAGAGTCCATGCAGACACAAAACTGATAGCAGGAATTGTTCAAAGGGGGCGGGAGCTCCAGCGGGTGTCAGGAAAAGGCCATGGTGGGGTCCCTGAGCTGAGAGCTGAAGTTCCCCTGACAGACAGGGCAGGGAACAGCATGGGCTCAGGTTGAATGGAGTCTTGGACTTTCTGCCTTGCAGGCGTCAAGAGGTCATTAAAGGTGTGAACAGCAGAGGTGTCAGTCAAAAGCAGCAGAGGACCAGGCAGTTAGGGCTGGCTATAGCTGGGAGTGGGGGTGAAGGAGGCCACCTCTGGGCTTGTGGTTCAGGGAATGCTAAGGGGCAGCAGGCCAGGGGCTGGGCAGCGAGTCATCTTGGGCAGGCTGAGATGGAGGAACCAGTGACACATTCAGGTGGGGACAGATGTCCAAAGGGCAGTTGTGATCAGGTTCGTGGCACATTACCCCAAAACATTTGAGAAAGCAGAAGCAGGAAAGCTGCTCTTACCCTCCTCCATCCCCCCTCCCCTGAAGCTGCACAACCTGGGAAGGATGCTCTGACCTTCCCAGAAGCAGGTCATAAGAGCAGACACCCTAGACCCAGAGGAGAGACATCCTTATCTCCACAGGCCAGCACACGGAAGACTGGGCGAACTGCCTTGCCGAGTCCCCGCGATTTACTATCATTAGAGCACACACACTTCTTTATCCAGCCATAGTTCTCCATGGATGCCTACTTCTTCATCAAACCTAGCATTAAGAGAACACAGCTTGGGCTTCAGTGGTGGCTCAGCAGTTACTGCACTTGCCTGGCATGCGTGAGGACATGGGTTCAAACCCCAGCAGCATGTACACAACAAAGTGTCAGAGCAACAAAAGCCACATGAAAAACTAAATAAACCTGATTCTCTCTTACTATCCCTCTATCTTTAAAAAATAAAAATAAAAAACAAAAACAAAAAACAGGTTTAAGCTGGGTGCAGTAGCGCATGCCTGTAATCCAAATTATTGGAAAGGTTGTGAGGCAGGAGGATCCTAAGTTCTAGGCCAACCTCAGCAACTTAGTGAGACCCAGTCTCAATATTGTAAAGTAGTTGGGTGCAGTGGTACACGCCTGTAATCCCAGCAACTCCAGAGGCTGAGGTAAGAGGATCACAAATTCAAAGCTAGCCTCAGCAACTTAGTAAGACCCTGCCTCAAAATAACATATAAAAAGGACTGGGAATGTGGCTCAGTGATTAAGTGCCCCTGGGTTCAATCCTGGTACCAATAAATAAATAAATAATAAAAATATTTAAAAAGTAAATAAAAAGGGGCTGGAGTGGTGGCTCAGCAGTAGCGCACTTCACCAGCATGTGCAAGGATCCAGGTTCAAACCCCAGCACCACATATACAACTGAGTGTTGGAAAAACAAAACCCAGATGAAAAAAATAAATAAAATTGATTCTCACACTCTCTGCCCAACCTCTTAAAAAAAAAAAAAAAAGTAAACCGAACTGAAGAGCTGGGGCGCGGCTCAGTGGGTTCAATCTCCAACGCCACAGAAAGAAACAACTGGCCAAGGATTACGCTGTCTTTCAGGTCCTCGTTTCCTCCTGCAGGCACCCATGCTGTGGAAGACTTATATCAACAGAGCTGCGTGTCCTTCCCTTGTGAATCTGCCCTTTGTTACTGGGACCTCAGCCCCGATCTTAGGGCACGAAGAAAAGGCAGAGTGGCCTGGAGGTCCTGAGACTTATGGCAGCGGAAGCCACAGAGTGACCACCCTCTACCAACCTGCACTGCCCGTCTCCAGTGGGCTCCAGGCTCCTGGACACAGGCCAGCCCTAACTCAGCCCTACGTCTTCAGGACTCAGCACCTGGGACACTCACAATGGGCAGCAGTGAAGGAGCACATGCAGACCGGCAGAAGCCACAGAGAAGGTGGGACAGTAGCAGGAACCAGGTCTTCGCATGGTTATTGTTGCAAGGGTGCCTGGGTAACGCTGTTTTAGAAAGAACTGGAAGCCCAGGCCAGGGCCCCACTCAGGACCTCCTGCGCCCATGAAGTGCCTCCCCTTGATGAGCAATCAATCTGCACCTGACAGGAACCTGCCTTCCTGCGTGCAGAGCGCCGCCCACCCACTCCTGCCCAAAACTAGTGTGGAGGACACTGAGGTTCACGCTGCTGGGATTCAGTCAGCTGGCCCAGGTGGGTCCAGAAACCGGCTGGGAGTGAGGCCAGGTCACTTGCTGCTGGAAGGTGGGAGTAGCTGCCCTGAGGGAGGCATGACAGCCAGACCACTCCCCGTCATGAGCTTTGGTGCCCACATAAAATGGAGCATGAGATGGTAACCTGACAGAGCAGTAGCCACTGACCCTGGCTGATGCCCCCAATCACGAGGGGCACACACTACCGCAGACTCAGGGCCCCAAGAGGACCTAACTCAGATGCCCAGGTGGGGCAAGGGAGTGGGCATTTTGGTTCTGAAGTTCCCAGTGGTCGTTTGTGAAGGTGTCATGATGTAAGGGTGCCATGACAGCGGGAGGTACACCGAGTGGTACACTGACGCACAGGCGGGACAGGAAGCTGGGGCTGAGGCTGCAGAGTGAACCAAGCAAGTGTAGGCACTGGGCCAAGAGTGACAACAGCCTGTGCCCCAACACAGGCCAGCCTTCACAACCTGAGCACCCTTAGCCCTTCCCCCAACACACAGCAGAGGCAGGGGCACCTGGGGCATGTGAGAGATCACGTCTGGCAGGAACGTGCCTCAACAGTCTTCAAAGTCAGATATAAAACAGATCTGGCAGTCCACCTGCTGGGGCACTTGCTGTCCCTACCTCTCCAGAAGCCAGGATACAGCAGGAGGATAGCCCAGCTCCTAGGGGGTGAAGGAGACACGGCAGCTCCACCCCCCAGCAGGGCCAGGGTGCTGGGCAGTAAACTCTGCCCTCCTAGGAAAAGATCAACCAGCAGTGTAACTCAACTCGCAGCCCCTCCCCCCATAAAATATGGGATCACACTTGCTACCTTACTGGGGGTTGAAAATTAAGTTGGGGTATGGTTTACAAAACTGCCCAGCTAGTGGCCCACAGTACAGCATAGAGGGGTGATGGGAGAAGATGGGGCAGCAGCCCGCCATCCAGGGCATGCAGGTGGGATGCAGGTACTGGTGGGGATCCAGCCTGGCCTCCTGCCCTTGGCTGGGAACAGTGGCCTTTGCCTGTGAAACAAGGGCAAGTCTGAAATCCCAAGGGGGAACTCCAGGGTGAAAAGAGAAAGTAAAGAATGACAGACTAGCAGGGCACCTGGCCCAAGACCACATCTGATGCTGGACCCTTCCTCAGCTCCGTGTACACCCTTACTCTACAGCTCACCTCTCTGTTCTGTATCAGGTGTTTAAAAAGCTTCTTGGGCTGGAGCAGTGGCTCAGTGATAGATCGTTTGCCTCGTATGCATGAGGTCCCAGGTTCAATCCCCAGCACCGCATTCACAAATAAATAAAGGAAAAACAGATAAAAATATTTAACCCTTTCTCTTAAAAAAAAAAAAAAAGAAAAGAAAGAAAAGAAAAAGAAAAACTTCTGTAGTTTGGTAAACATCTGTCCACACTAAGGGGGTCAGACAGCAGCCCCTAAGAAATGGCCTCCCAGGTTACTAGCCAAATACAGAAGCCTTTTCACATACAAGGTCTGTAGCAAGTTATTTATAACAGTAGAAAACTGGATCCAAGCTAGGCTTCCAACAAGACGAAATCAATTAAGTAAATTACAGCACAGCCACTCAACCATCGTGCAGTCATTTAAATCACGTTTGGAGTTTGAACAACATGGAAAATGTTTTAGGAATTTTAAGTGAAAAAGCATGATTAAGAAATTTCCTGTGCAGAGTATCAAGTATTCCCAAGAAAGACTTTGCGAAGTTAGCAAAGTCTTCCAAGTTTTCCAAGTTCAAAATATAACGTTTTCTTTTTTTAAAGAAGGGAGAGAATGAATCAATTTTACTTTTTCATCTGGCCTTGGTTTCCCCAACACTTAGTTGGGGTTTGAGCCAGTGTCCTCGCACGTGCCAGGCAAGCACTGTAACTGCTGAGCCACTGCTCCAGCCCCGATATGACTTTTTCTTTTCTTTTTTTTTTTAAGAGAGAATCAATTTTATTTAATTTTTCACATTGCTTTTGTTGCTCCAACACTTGGTTGTATACATGGTGCTGGGGATGGAACCCAGGTCCTCACATGTGCCAGGCAAGCGCTCCAACTATGGAGCCAGCGCTCCAGCTCCCAATATGACTTTTTTAATTGGAAAAAAAAATGGTTTGGGCTTTTAAAGACCTTTTGGACAAATATTCCGCTTGAAGGACCTCTTCAGCCTTGTGGCCTAACAGATACTCAAGAGCCTGCCCTGCTCTTAAGGAGGCAGGGCCCCTCTCCCCCAGAAGGCGGAAGGCCCAAGAAGCCCACCAAGCACAACAGCACAGCATTCCCACCCAGGCTGGGTGGTGTCAACAGCTGATGTCCCTGCGGCTGTGGCCCCTGCCTCCAGGGAGTGTGAGGCCCAGCGTTCTTCAGTCCTGGAGGACACAGGGTCTGTGCCTCAGCAGGAACATGGAGAGACCAGAACCACAGGACTTAAAATGGGCCCAGGAACCGAAAGGGGCCCTGCTAGCACTTCCTTCTCCTCATGCTGGCCCTTGGACTGCCTGAGGGCTGGGGTCCCTAGAGGTCCAAGGAACCCAGGGAGACCAACCCCAGGGACTGCAAAGCAGTCTGAACTTGAGGGCACAGTACAGCCCTGACTGTGTGTGCAGGCACGGGGACAGATGCTCTGTATCCCAGACGGTGGCAGCTGAGGCACGTGCCAAGCACCTGTGCCTGCCACAGCTCATCTACTGCCTGCCACTTCTCTAGGTATCCCCGCGTCCCTAAGGAGTCTGTCTCCAGTTTACACCGGATTCTGAGGTCCAAAGGCTGCAGTGCTTGGACAGGGCCCTAGAGTCTTACCTTAAATCCTCAACTTGTCACTTATGCCCAGCTGCACCATGCCCAGCAAAATGGCGGAGGGCTACCAAGGCTGCACAGGGCTTGTCCCAGTACAAAGGGTGGTCCTGGGGCCTGGCACATGGTGAGACCCCTGAGCTCACAGCCTGAGACCTCTCCAGGCTGCACCTGACAGGCCTCAGCTGGAATGCCTGCCAACGTGGTAGAACCACTTTCCTCTTAAAGCTCACCTTCCTCACCTGCCAAATGGGTTAATGACAGAGCCTACCTATATAGGAGCAGGCCTGAAGGAAAGCTGCAGGTGCTGGGCAGCTGGCCCACACAGGGCCCCAAACCACTGCCCAGCCTCACCTCCCACAGCCCCCTCAGGGATTCTGATGCCCTGCGGAAGCACCTCAGCCAGCCAGCAGGGCTCAGTCTTCACCTGGAACCACAAGTTTGCTGTGGAAGCAGCATCCAAATCCTGGAGTGGCAAAAGTGCTGGCTGCTTCCGGCAGGGTTTTCACCTCAGCTGTAGTCACCTATGCACCTGGCTTCTCTCCCCAAGAAGACTGTCCTCTCACTAAGCAGGGACCAGGGTCAGCCCACCTGGTACAAAGCAAGAGTTCAAAAACTAATTCTACCACGGGGCCACCACAGCCAAGGGCCAAGCCAGGCTTGCATCTACACAGCACCTTTCATCATGAGCCAAGCGGCACCCCGGCATGCACAGGTCCGGTAGCCACGTTCCATCTCACAGACGCTGAGTCAGCGAGGGCAGCTTGACCAAAGACTCCCTGCACACCTTCAAACAACCTCAGAGGACACCACACAGTTCTGCGCGACCTAAGCTTTAACTCAACACCACCACCAAAAATCTGGGAGATGTAAATTCATTCACATGGGCTGGAGGTGCAGCTCAGGGGCAGAGCATGTGCTCAGCAGGAGTGAAGCCCTAGGTCCAATCCCTAGTACCAAAAATAAATAAATAAATCTGCTCACAAATCCAACAGGCTGCCACAGCTGTGAAGTGGGGATGATAAAATGTAATCCAAAGGAAAAGAATAACAAGAATTATAAAACCAAGAAAAATAAAAACAAAACCCTAACTCTGACCCCACAGGCTGGGAGGCTAAAGGATCTCATTGGTGGGTGTAACTCTGCAGGAATCCTGGGTTCCCACGCTCTGGGGGAATGGAGCAACAACATCATGCCCTGCTCCACTCGGGGCCTAAGTCCCTGTTAAGCTCCCTACTCTGTTAACATCAAATCTCACATGAAACACTGAAGAGTCGGCTAAGACCCCCCATCCTTGCCATCCACACCCCCCATCTGCCAGTTCAAATCTGCATTTGTTCTCTAGAAGTTTACTGCACACGCTCTGTACGTGCCCGATGAGTCTCAGACCGGGCAATGCCATCCAGGAGCTCACCTGCTCCTGTCAATGCCAGAGTCGTCCCGACTGTCCAGTCAGGGAGTAAACAGTAGAACAGGACTGTCTGCCTGGCAATTACGGAAGGTCCCAGGCACAAGCCTTGCAGCTAAGACTTAAAGGAAGACTTGTGGGGTTTGGGAGGCAAACGAGCCGGGCCAGCTTTCTGTGCAGAGAAATGGCACGCACAAAAAAGCCCAGAGTGGGGGCAAGGAGCGGTGGCTCAGTGGTTGCAGTGCTTGCCTGGCATGCGTGAGTACGCGGTTCAAACCTCAGCACCATGTACACAACCAAGTATCTGGGCAATGAAGGTCACATAAAAAAACAAATAAAAATTGATTGGCAATGGTGTGAGCTGGCTGGGGACATGGGGTGGGAGAAGGCTGTGGGATCAGATTAGCTAGCGGTCAATCAGCTATGCCCACTTCCTCACTGATGTCCCTGGGCATGGCTACTCATGGGTGACACAGAGCTTATATCCCCGCTTGGCAAAGGCAGCAGGCACTGTGTCAGAATGAAACTGACAGAGCATGCACAAGGTACCTGCATGGACTAAGTGCCCATAAATGCTAAGTGCCGTTACCACTGTTCTTGGGGGATGGCCCTGCAGGCTCCTTGAGGGCAGGGAACATCTAAGAGGGAAGAAAGGCTCGCAGGTCAAGCAGACAGTGGACACTGGAAGTGTGGAGGGGCTGCTTGGAGCTGCTGCACCTGCAGGGCTGAGGGACTGCAGCAGATGGTCTCCAGGCCCCTTCCAGTTCAGACGTTCTGTGACAGGTGACAGGTGGACCTGCCAAGCTGGCACACAGTAGGTGCTCAGTGAATGTTTGCTGAATGAATTAATGGGACTCGAAGCTATAACTGGACTTTTTCTGAGATCACTGACACCTGTTCTTGTCCATCCCCCTTCAGAAGCCACCCACACCACACAGGTCTTGGATAGGAGAAGTACTTACTCCACAGGCTGGGCTGGGACTTGCTCCCTGCGAAGGGCCTGGTGCTGAGCCTGCCTCCAGCAAAAAGGAGGTACCCAGGTATTCCCTCTGCTCACCCAGCCTCTGGTGGCCTGCTGAGGGCTGAGTGCAATGGCTGCCATGTCCCTGCTGCTGTGGGACCTCAGGGGGGGATAGGATCCCTCTTTGGATCTCAGGGTCTGCAAAGGTGAAGGAAGCTGGCACTGATAGATTCTAAAAGGCTGTTGTCCCCTCAGAAATCTCCAGCCCAGACTGGGCTGGGTGAGGGGCTGCTGACAATGTGGAATGAAGTCATTCCTTGCCTGGAGAAGGGAGGGGTCTTTGTGGAGAACTGGACAAATCAAGACTACAGGGGAGGGGGCTCCTTCCGGCTTGGGTCTGGGCCCACCCACCAGTATGGATTACCTCACACCCAGCCAGGCCAGAAGACCCCACCCACACCTGCTGCAGTCCCAGGCCCTTTCAAACAATAAGAGGCACCCCCACCCATGCCACCCAACAGATGTCTGACTAGGGCTCCTTAGACTAGAATCCTGCCCAGAGACTCTGCTCTCTGAGCCAAACTGGTGCATTCAGGGCACATAGGCCAACAGGTCCCTGGTTAGAGCCAATGGAGGTGCGGGCCAGGCAGGTGCAGACAAAGACTCCCCAAGCCAGAGACAAGGCCCTCCATGTGTGCAGGGGACGTCCACTGCCCCGCCCACTGTGCTAAGGGTCTCCCCAAGTGTTACTCCCTGCAGCACCACTGAGGCCCCTGAAGGTCTCCCTGGAGGAGGAAGGCCACTGACAGAACCACCAAGAGGAAGAAGGGAGAAGGGGGCCAACATCCGGATGAACAGGGAGACAACAAATGACCCGGGCAGCAGAAAAATGGGGAACGCACGGGTGCGGGACAACTGAGGCACCAAAAACAGGGGAGACACGGGGGCACAGGAAAGACCCTGATGCAGGGCTATGGGGGCGCACAGGGGAGGGCAGCGCAGAGCGAGACCCAGAGACACGGAGATGGCCGCGCAGAGGCACTGAGACCGACACGCAGACACGGAGACGGACACGCAGAGCAGGGACACGCGGAGGCGGACCGCTGGGATGCAGCCCGCAGAGCCGCGCGGAGGCGCACCCCGGCGACGCTCGCGGCCGCGCCGGCCCCCACCTGGCCCGCCGGCGCCCGCCTCGCCCGCGGGTCCACTCACCGAGGCCGCAGACCTCGCGGCGCAGGCTGAGGCGGCCGCGCTCCTCGGCTATGGCGCGCAGCATGTGCTGCAGCGAGCGCTCCTCGGCCTCGGCGCCGCCCGCAGGCTCCGGGGACCCGGCGGCGGCGGCGGCGGGGAGGGCGGGCGGCCCGGCCCGGAGCCCCGCGGGCGGCGCCGAGGCACAGGCC
Source organism: Aplodontia rufa (assembly GCA_004027875.1). Classification (NCBI taxonomy): domain Eukaryota; kingdom Metazoa; phylum Chordata; class Mammalia; order Rodentia; family Aplodontiidae; genus Aplodontia; species Aplodontia rufa. Next base: position 135,734 of record PVKS010000114.1, read on the forward strand.
CGGCCCGGCGGCCGCGCGGAGGCCATGCCGGGCCCCGGCTCATCGCCCGCGCCGCGCCCGCGGGGGCCCCCGGCGCGCCCCGCCGCCCCCTCCCCGACACCGCCCGCCGCGAGCACCAGTGAAGCCACAATCCGCCTTTGTGCGCGTCGCCGTCGCCGTCGCCGTCGCCGTCGCCGTCCCCGCCGCCCGCTGAACCCTCAGAGGCGAGCGCACCTCCGGGACGCCGCCGCACGCGCGCCCCCGCTGCCACGCAGGCCCCGCCCCGCTGCCACGCAGGCCCCGCCCCCGCCGCGCAGGGCCCGCCCCGAACCGCCTCCGCACCGCCCTGGACCCCGCCCCGCCGCGCAGGCCCCGCCCATAACCGCCTCCGCGCCGCCCTGGCCCCGCCCGCCCCGACGGCCCGCCCCTCCCGTTAGCACAGCCCACGGCTGCCTGACTCCTTCTGCTGGCGGAGTGCCGCGCCTCACCCTGGCGCCCAACCTCGGCTCCAATCCTTTCTGCACCTTTTCCTCGGCGCCCACATTCTCCAGGCCCTACTCCGCAGTCCTGAACGCCCCTCGGCGGGATCGCGCCTCGAGCCCCTCCCTGTCCCTCTCCCGCCGCCCCGCGCGACGTTAGCACTTTGTCACCGCCCTGTGCCATGTCCTCCCTGCTCCACCCAGCAGCCTGAGCTGACGTCTTCCGGGACCCTTCCGCCTGGTTTCTGGGGGGAAGTTCCTCCTCTGAACCCCGCAAAAGGAGGTCTCCTGGGGGACATAGTGACAAAGTCCCTCCCGCCTCCCGCTGGCCACTCTGCAAGCGCACGGTGCGGCGTGGAGCCTCCGTTTCCTCAGCTGTGCAGTGGCAGGGATGGGGGTTCTCCCTGTCTTGACAGCCTTAGTTGACTGGATATGAGAGGCTAGAGGTAAGCGAGGTGGGCTGAGAGGAAGACCCAAGGGAGCAGCACCCAGAGGCCTTCCTCTGGTGGTCCATCTCAGTACAGGGGAGGTGGCATGGAGACACCAGTGCTGCCAGCCCTAGCCCGCTAAATCTGTCACCGCCACCAGCTTTCAGGCTCCTCTCCCACCCCAGCGCCCCTTGTCTGGAGTCCTCTTCTCCACATCCTCCTATAACTTGGCTGGCTCCTTTCCCTTGGGTCCCAGGTGTCACCTCTTCAATGAGTCTTCCTTGACCACCTTTCCTAAAATGCCACCTCTCCTTCCTGCTTATGTTTCTGTGGCAAAGCACCCTTACCTCCTCCCTACAAGCATTAAAGCAGACAAAGGTCTGTTTTCTGCATAGCTGTATTCCCAGGGCCACGAACTGTGCCTGAAATCCACGTGTTGTGGCTAACTCCAGTGTGACAGCATTCGAAGAGAATGCCTATCAGGAGGAAATTAAGGTTAAATAAGGTTGTGTGGTGGGGCCCTGATCTAATAGGACTGGTGTCCTTCTATAGATGGAGAGAGGTCCTGCAGCAGACACTCTCCTCTGAGCTCCACAGCACCCTGCCTGACTGCCCTGTGTCCTCAGTGCCAGGCATAGGAGGGTCTGCAAAGGGTACTCGAGGAAGCGAAGGAAGTGACTGGCTGGCCTTGGTATGTTTCCTTTCTCATCTGGGCCTGCATCCCCACCTGGGGTTAAGGCCTCCAGTCTGCGACCAGAGTGCTGGTTCTGTACTGGTGGAAATAGGAGATGGGAATGGCCGGCAGACAGCACAGTCAGGCAGGCAGTGCAATGGTCCTGTCCCTCCTTGCCTCCCAAACTCCACAGCATCGCCTGCCTTTCCACTGCCATTTTTCTGCCCAGGCAGTTCCTACCCGAAATCTGGGGACAACATCTGCCTTGGGGCTCACCTTTACTGGGAGGACCTCTGCTTGGGTTGGCCAATACATTGTTTTTAGCTGCTGCACAGACATCCCACCCCACCTCTCAAGATTGCCTCCCCAGACTCTGAGCCAGGGGACCAGCATCTAATCATTCATCCCACTTTCCCTTGGCAACCAGCCCAGCATGAGTGCCAGAAAATATTTGTTGAATGAATAAGAGAACATCATTTGGACTTGCCCTTTTATGCTAATGATACTCCAGGTATTGTTCACCAAGGAAAATTTCTGATATTGGCAAACACGAAGTTGTATTTTGGACTGGAGGAGGGCAAGCAGGTACAGGGCTCAAGCCTCCAAGCACCACTCCATCTGTGCTGCTGACATGGGGGTGGTCAGTTTGTGGGAATTAAGCAAGCTGTAACTTGGAGGTGTCTATCCATTTTTCTGTATACAGATATTCAGAATATAAAATAGAATTAGATAAAAATTTATAAAAGCAAAACGATTTGAAATCCTTGAAAACATTCCAGTTTAGCCATATTTCCTATGACAAAGAAAATATTCACAAAGTATGTGAAATCCACTTTTAGAGTGTTGAACAACAATTATGGAGCATAGGGGTGTAGTTCAGTGGTGGAGTGTGGGCACAAGGTCCTGGGTTCAAGTCCTAGCCCTAAATATATAAAAAATTTTAAAAAGAATTCCATGGCTTTGTTAGTTAAATGTGGCGGTGTTTTATTGTTTCTATGGTACAATATAATAAATGCTACATAGTCTTGCTTAAAATTATAAAGTAACTATTCAGGGTTGGCAAGAAATTAATTATTCTCTTGAATGCATAAATATTTAGTTTTTTCCCCTTCATCATTAATTATTATATAGCTTTAGGAAAAATAATACTTCCAGGGATGGTGGCACACGCCTGTAATCCCAGCAGCTGAGGAGGCTGAGGCAGGAAGATTGCAAGTTCAAAGCCAGCCTCAGCAACTTAGCCAGGCCCCAAGCAACTTAGTGAGGCCCTGTCTCAAAATTAAAACTAAAAAGGGCTGGGGATGTGGCTTAGTGGTTAAGTGCCCCTGGGTTCAATCCCTGTTAATCCTCCCCGCCCCCAAAAAAAAGTTATCTGAAAGAATCTTATGTTAACCATTTATTTTCATTCTGTTTTCTTGTCCCCCCCCTTACAAAACCTGCTGTGCTGTTCTAGTGCTGTGGAAGAAGCCCTATTCTATTTCCTAGAATGGAAGCTGCCCCAGTTTATCAATCACTTAAAAAACCAATTAGACCTATAACTAAACTTGTTGTAATTTTGTCTTTTTATAAGAGATACCATGTAGACAGAACAATGGTCTGAATCCCTAATCCCCAGAACCATGGTAATGTGTACATTACCTTACCTGGAAAAATAGGCTTTGCGAGTATGATTGAGTGTGAATTTTGGGGCTGGAGCGGTGGCTCAATGGTTACAGTGCTTGCCTGGCATGCGCGAGGGCGCAAGTTCAAACCCCAACACCACATACACAACTAAGTGTCAGAGCAACAAAAGCCACATGAAAAACTAAATAAAATTGATTCTCTCTTTCTCACTGTCCCTCTCTCTTAAAAAAAAAAAAAGAGTGTGGGGGCTGGAGCGGTTACAGCGCTTGCCTGGCATGCGCAAGCGTATGAGTTCAAACCCCAGCACCACATACCCAAGGAAATCTCGGAGCAACCAAAGGCACATGAAAAACTAAATAAAAATTGTTTCTCTCTCTTTCTCTCTCTCTTTCACTATCCTCCTCTCTTTATTAAAAAAAAAGTGTGAATTTTGAAACCACCATTATGTACAACTATAATGCACTAATTTAAAAATACGGAAAACAGATAGAAGAACATGGATTTTGAAATGGAAAGGCTGTCCTGGATGACCAAGGCAGACCCAACCTAATCACATAAACTTTTAATATGGGAAGACATTGCCTGACTGTGGGCAGAAACCCTCAACAACAGAAGAAAGATGAGGTCAACGCCATGCTGCGGCATTGGGGGTGGAGGAAGCGGCCACGAGCCAAGGACCGCGGGCAGCTTCGAGAAGCTGGAGGCCAGGAGTCAGTTCCCCCGTAGATCCCACAAGAAGCAACTCAGCCCTGCCTTGCCTTGACTCAGTACGGCGGGCCCCAGCCGCGTGCCTAGCCTACGGAACTGTCAAACTCTAAGCTCAAGTTGTGTTAAGGACTTGGTGTGGTGGCGGCAATAGCAACACCACAGCAGGCCAGGGCAAAGGGCATTGGGTGGGCACTCCTCTCCCTGAATTTTGTACTGCAGACTTCACTAGAACAGCAAAGTTCAGCAGAAAGAAAAATCGACCTCCGTGCAGAGGCTCTAAAGGGTCAGTTGCTTCTTCCCTCCTGGGTCTCCTCAAGGATTGCCCAGCTGCCATGGTCCGTGCTCATGTGCTGCGTAGGCAGTGGACCCAGGATTTTCTCTCACTCCTGGCCTCCATGACAGGACTCCACTTGTTCATCTTCCCTCCTTGCCTTCAGTCCTCGGGTCAGCGGGTCAGCGAGCACAAGTTGCCAGGAGCAGGGCCCCTCCGGCTCCCTTGAAAAGCTGCGGAAACCCTGGCTGGGGTCCCGTGAGTGTGAGCCGCTTCTGGCCAATGACTCATGGTTCTCCTTTGCTGGGAATCTCTGTTCCTCATTTTCATGTGGGAAGTGAAATCTAACCGCCCCAGGTCTAGATTGCAAAAGCCCCTCCAGTACTGGACTTTTCTCACCCTTCCTCTGTCCTCCTTTCCATGACCATCACCCCCCAGCACACAAAAAAATATATCCTCACCCTCAGCTGTTGGCAGGAATTCTGCCATTAACACTTTTTAAGTAAGTCCTGCTACATTTACCTGAAGGGGATCACCTTAAAATTATTATTAGGCATTGACACCATGGTAGGAATACAGGATTCAGAGATTTTGAAAGGAGGGCCTGATGGTTTGGGGGTCAGGAAGGTGCAGGCTAATATTTCTTGAGTACCCACTGTGTGCCCAGAGCTTCAAGGACTGGGTAAGGGTAATCCCTGCACCCGGAGGGCCACCTGCAGAAACGCAGCAGAGTGGGAGGGCAGGCCTTCCCGGGTGCTCTTCCTGAGAACAGGCTAGCTCTCCGGAAATGCTGCCTTCCTGCCGTTGGGGCTCAGAAAACAGGCCTCCCAGTGTGGCGCTTTGCCATAGTGAGCTGGAAGAAGGGTCTCTTCCCCCACATCCCACTGCCTCATCCTCCTTCCCTCCTGCAGGCTGGGACACATTCTGATCTTTTCCTCTGCCAGAAGAGGACACTGCCTTCCATTCCCTCCCTAAAGTCTCATTCTCTGGTAGAAAGAAGACAGGAATGGGACCACTTGAATGGTCTGCGCTGTGGGGTACTTCCAAAGAGAATCACTGACAAGGGGATTTCTGCCTCGGTTCCACTCCCCTTCCCTAAAAGACCCACACCTGCCCCCATGCTGCCCCATGAAGAAAGGCACATAATCATCGAAACCTAACTGGCTGGGTAGATGGCCACTCTCAGGGCACATTTCATGATGTGCACGCCCCTGTCCCCCGTCTATGGTCAGTTCAGGTCAGTGAACCTTCAGGGGCTCAGGGGAGACTTTCCCGGGCCCCACACTGCTGGGCTTGTCCCATCTGTACTCCACGGTGGCTCTGCTCAATCTGCTGCAGCTTCCCAATGTCCCCTTCCATGTTGGCAATGCTGTTCAGCCCTCAGGATGCACGGAACAGGCCTCCTCGTGGGGTAGAGCTGGGCCCTTCATCTGGATCAGAAGTCTGTGGATCGAATCCAGGCAGTCTGTGAAGGAAGCTACACCGTTTTTAAAAAACTTTTTTCATCTGGTTTCTGTTTTTCCTTTATTTGTGCACACAGTGCTGGAGATTGAACCCAGAACCTTGTGCATGCCAGGCAAACACTCTGCCACTGAGCTACCTCTCCAGCCCCCAAAACTACATCTTTCTTTCTAGTACCTTCTACCTGAAATTTGGCATGCCTTTCATTATGATCGTGGGCTACGACTGCAGGTGCCTGGGTTGTGTCTGCACGGGGCCAGCAGAAGGGTGAGTCAGATGTGGCATCTGCAGTGCCAGAGCCGTCGGAAGAGCCCAGGGAGCCCCAGGGCACCAAGCAGGGGTGTGCTGTCATCTTCAAGGGTATAAAGGTGACTTTGGGGAATTGGCAGGGACAGGAGCTACAGAGGCTACCTGAGGCGTGTGCAAGAGAGCACAGGAATCCTGAGCTGGAGTTGCCCTCACAGGAATGGAGAAGGGGAGGAGACAGCGTCCGGAGGGGATAGGAGGTCACAGGGGCAGGCTCTGGTGACCCATCTGACATGAAGCCACAGTCCTATGTCCCCTTGTCCTGGTGCCAAAGGGAACCTTGCTCTGCCCGCCCAGCCTCTGGCTCTCAATCCTTTCCGGATACACTCTCTCCTGTACCTCGTCGGTCTGGCAAGGTCTCAAGTCCATCTGCTCCACGCCAGCCCCACCGTCCTCACCCTGATCCAGGACATTGCTTCTTTTGCCCAACTCTTCCCTTTGAGCAGTATATTTGTTCTCTATTCTGCAGACCACATTGTCACTTTTTTTGGTACCAGGAATTGAACCCAGGAATGCTTAAACACTAAGCCACATTCCCAGCCCTTTTCTATTTTATTATTTTGAGACAGGGTCTCTTGCTAAGTTGCTTAGGGCTTCATGAAGTGGCTGAGGCTGGCCTTGAACTTCCCATCCTCCTGCCTCAGCCTCCCAAGCTGCTGGGATTACAGGCGTGCATATCCAGCATGTTCATCACAATCTTTTCTTTTTTTTTAATCGTAATCTTAATAACATCTGCTCACAATTTTTGTGGCTCAGTAGTTCGGGCTCAGCAGAATCAGGTGTTCCGTTGAGGGTCTCCCAGTGCTGAAGCCCTGGTGTGGGTCAAGGCTGCGGTCTCATCTGGGGCACTGGACCTTCTCCAGGTTCACAGAGCTGTTGGCAGAACTCACTTCCTAGAGGTCATACAGCTCTTCAAGGTCAGGAGGGGCCATCTCCACTTTCCCTATCTTGAAGGTGCCCCCTCTTGTGCTGTGCTGTAGCTCAGCAGCAGAGCGCTTGCCTAGCGTGTGTGAGGGCCGGGGTTCAATCCTAGCACAGGCTGCTGAAGGAGGGCCCACCTGGCAGTTTTTGTTTTGTGGCGCAGGGGGCCTCTGGCTGGCACAAGCACTCCACCACTGAGCCACACCCCAGCCCCAGTTCTCCCTCTCTCCCCTGTTAGAGACCTTAATGACACCTGAGAACTTCATGGTTTTGTTGTTGTTTGTTTTAGTGCTGGGGAAGGAACCCAGGGCCTTGTCCATGCTAGACAAGACCTAGACTTCTACCGCTGACCTGCTGTACCCAAACTGAGATGAAGACACCCCAGCCACTCACATAAAAGCCAAAGAAGCCTTTATTGAGCTGGCCAGACTTCCTGGAGGAGGCGGCCCTCGGGGATCCTCCAGCTGCGAAGCTGCCAGTTCCTCCTGAAGAACAGCCCAAGCTCATTCTGTAGCCACAATAAAACGTTTCCAAGGGACTGGACAGACCGCATCTGCAGGGCTTCCAGGGCCTGGGCGGGGTAGAGTCCCTTTCACAAGGGAGATTTCGCAAGGGCCAGTGACTCAACCCACAACTGGAGGCGGAACTGGTTTGACCCAGTGGCTTCCTCCTGCTCCACAAATACAGCTGATCCTGGAGGCCAGCGAGCGCCCCCTTGGGGTGCAGGGGCGGAGGAAGCCGGACGCAGGCTCCAGGAGGAGGGAAGGTTCCTCTCCTGGGTCTGCAGGGAGGCTGGCCAGGGCCGGCCTCTCCCGCTGGAGCACCCATCCTGGACGAGGACTCCAGCAGAGGGAGCAGCCGCCTGCCACACTGCCCGCTTCAGCCCGCCTCCTGAGCCACCATCCCCGTTTCCATCCCACAGAGAGTCAGAGACCCCGGGTGCTAAGGCACCTGCCCGCTCAACGACTGTCCAGAGCAACCAACGGAGGTGCCGGGCAGGGCCAACCTTCCCGAGGCGCAGGGCAGAGCGGGAGCTGAGGCCTGAGAGAGAGAGGAGGCCAGCCACCAGGTCTGGGGGGAGGATGCTTGCAGACAAGCGGGAGGACAGGCAAGGCAAGGCCAGGCCCGGCGCCCCTTAGGCGGGCTTCGCTTCGGCCCACACAGCACAGTCGCAGGTCACTTAGTGACAGGGACACACTCTGAGAAATGCGTCATTACCCAGTTTGGACTTTGTGAGAACATCTAGAAGGTACTTATGCTAACCTGATGGAGAAGGACAGTCAGTCCAGGTGGCCTCTCCAAGCCCCAGGGAAAGAGGGGGCCGCTGCTGCCTAACAGGAAGTGTTGTAAGGCCAATTTTTTTGAAAGTAAGGAATACATTCCAAAATAGCAATAAATTATAGAATACGGTAAATGCATAAACCAGCAACAGAGCCTCATCTTTATCAAGCACCATGTACCGGAGTTGGGGATTTAGCTCAGTGGCAGAGCGCTTGCCTAGCAGTGCAAAGCCCTGAGTGCGGTCCTCAGCCCTGAAAAAAAGAAGAAGAAGAAAAAAAAACCCATGTACCACACATAACTTTCTCGACTCTACTGTATAAATATGTTTGTTTTTCTTTCTCTCTTTCTTTCTTTCTTTTTTTTTTTTTTTTGTAGTATTGGGAATTGAGGGGCCCACTACCACTCAGCTACACCCTTAGCCTCTTTTTTTTTTTATTTTGAGACTAAGTAGCCCACCCTGGTCTTGAACTTGCAATGCTCCAGACTCAACCTGCTGAGTTGCTGTGGCTTCCGGTGCAGGCCACCACTCCTGGCCAAGCTCTTGTATAATCTTTGGAGCACCGTTTGTAGGCAGCCCCTTGGTGCATGACCGTATCAGAAATAGACCTCACAGAGACGGCTAATGGGGCTCTGCAAAAGCAATATAGCAAAGCAGTGGGGGAAGAAGAGCGTTGGATCAACTGAGTAGTCGCATGCAGGAAGCATGGATCTACCCTACCCTCCTGCATTACATACAAAATTAATTTGGGGGCTAAAAAAATGACATGTAGCCCTGAGTGAAAGAGCTGGAAATGAGGACCTTCCAGAAAAAACTACAGGAGATCTCAGTAACCTCGAGGTAGATGATTTGTAAAACAACACACAGAAAATACAAACTATAAAGAGATAATTGGTAAGTTGGTGTTTGTCCCAATTTTAAAACTTTGGCCTTTGCAAAAGATACATCCAGCCAGGTGTATGGTGGTGCATCCCCATGATCTCAGTTTTCCCATGAGTACAAGGAGGAGGTGGTTATCTCCAGGGGCATCTAAGCGACTCAGGAGGCTGAGGCAGGGGGATCACAGTTCAAAGCCAGCCTCAGCAACTTAGTGAGGCTCTGAGGAACTTCGCAAGAACTTATATCAAAATAAAAAATAAAAAGGGCTGGGGATGGGGCTGGAGATGAAAAAATAAAATTGATCATTCTCTCTCTCTCTCTCTCTCTCTTTCTCTCTTCCTCTCTCCCCCTATCTCTCTTTAAAAAGGGGGCGCTGGGGATGTGGCTCAGTGCTTATGTGCCCCTGGTACCAAAACAAACAAACAAACAAACAAACCCATACACCCAACTTAGAAGTTTCTCAGACACTTAGTTGTGTATGCAGTGCTGGGATTTGAACCTGGGTCCTCATGCTTGCCAGGCAAGCACTTCAACCACCAAGCCACTGCTCCAGCCCCTATTATTTGCATTCTTTTTTTTTTTTAAAGAGAGAGAGGGACAATGAGAGAGAGAGAGGGAGAGAAATAATTTTTTTTAAAAGAGAGAGGGACAGTGAGAGAGACAGAGAAAGAGAGAAACAACTTTATTTAGTTTTTCACATGGCCTTAGTTGCTCCAACACTTAGTTGTGTATGTGGTGCTGGGGTTTGAACCCGGGTCCTCATGCTTGTCAGGCAAGCGCTGAAACCACTGAGCCACCGCTCCAGCCCCGAGAAATAATTTTTATTTAGTTTTTTATGTGGCTTTCATTGCTCCAACACTTAATTGTGTACGTGGTGCTGGGGTATGAACCCACATCTTCATGCATGCCAGGCAAGGCCCATAACACTCCAGCCCCTCATATTCTTAATAATTGCCATTCTGACTGGGATGAGATGAAATATTAGTGTAGTTTTGATTTGCATTTCCCTGATTACTAGAGATGTTGAACATTTTTTCGTGTATTCATCAGCCAGTTGTATTTCTTTTGAGAAATTTCTGTTTAGTTTTGTTGTCCCATTTGTTGATTAGGGTATTTTTTTGGCATTGAGTTTTCTGAGTTCGTTTAATACTTTGGATATTAATCTCCTGCAAGAGGAGTAGCTCCCATTCTGTAAGCTCTCGCTTCGCTCTCTTAATCGTCTCCTATGCAGAAGTGTTTTTTTTTTTAAGTTGAATATGGAGTTACAATTGAGGGGGAATCATTAAGAAGTGTTTTAATTTGAAAGCATCCCAGGTACTGATTCTTGGTTTTATTTCTTGAGCTTTCGGGGTCTCATAGAGGAAGTCAGTGGTAATTCCTATAGGATGCAGTGTTGATCCTGCTTTCTTCCAGCAGTTGCATGGTTTCTGGTCTAATTCCTAAGTCTTTGATCCATTTTGATTTGACTTTTGTTCAGGGTGAAAGATGGGGATCTAATTTCATTACCCTTTTGGCATCTTTGTCAAATATCAGATAGCTGTGTTTGGGTTTGTCTCTGTGTCTTCTATTCTATTGGTCTTCATGTCTGTTTTGATGCTGATACCATGCTGTTTTTGTTACTACAGCTCTGCAATATAATTTGAGATTGGGTATTGGGATTCCTCCTGCATCACTTTTCTTCCTTTTTTTTTTTTAAGAGAGAGGGACAGAGAGAAAGAGAATCAATCAAATTGATTTAGTTTTTCATGTGGCCTTCACTACTCTGACACTTCATTGTGTACATGGTGCTGGGGTTTGAACTCGCACCCTCAACCACTGAGCCACCCCTTCAGCCCCTGCATCACTTTTCTTGATCAGAATTGCTTTGGCTATTGGGGCTGGAGTGGTGGCTCGATGGTTATGGCACTTGCCTGGCATGCGTGAGTACACAAGTTCAAACCCTAGCACCACATACGCAACGAAGTTGCAGAACAAAGGCCACATGAAAAACTAAATAAAAATTGTTTTTCTCTTTCTCTCTCTCTCACTGTCCCTCTCTCTTAAAAAAAAAAAAAAGAATTGCTTTGGCTATTCTGGGTCTCTATTCTTTCAGATGGTTTAAGGACTGATTTTTATCTACTTCTGTGAACTATGGCATTGGTATTTGGATGGGGATTGCATTGAATGTGTGCATTGCTTTTGGTAGTTTGACCATTTTACAATATTAATTCTACCCATCCAAGAACATGAGATGTCTTGCCACCTTCTGAGGTCTCCTTTCTTCAGTATCCTGTGGTTTTCATCGAAGAAGTCTTTCACTTCCTCGATTAGATTAATCCCTGGAAATTGATGGTTTTCCTGATTTCTTTCTCAACAGAATTGCTGTTGGAGTATAGAAAAGCTATTGATTTATGAGTGTTAGTCTTGGATCCTGCTACTTTGCTAAATTCATTTATCATCTCTAAAAGTTTTCTGGTGGAATTTTTTGGGTCTTCTAGATATAGGAACATAGCATCAGCAAAAGTGATAGTTTGACTTCTTCTATTTCCTAGTCGTATCCCTTTAATTTTCTCTTGCCTGATTGCTCTGTCCAGCATCTCAAGAACTGTATTGAATAGAAGTGGTGAGAGTGGACATCCTTGACGTGTCCCTGATTTTACAGGAAAAGCCTTCAGTTTTTCTCCATGTGGTTTGTTGTTGCCTTTGGGTTTGTTGTAGTTAGCCTTCATAATGTTGAGGGAAATTCCTCCTTTGTCCAGTTTCTCCAGTGTTTTTAACATGTAAGGTTGCTGGGTTTAACCAAAGGCCTTTTATGCATCTATTGAAATGATCGTGTGATGCTTGTTCTTAATTCTATTAATGTAATACTGCACATATCTTTTTAATTATACATACATTATATTTTATACATAAAAGAGTAGTTTTTCCACTCTTGAAGAACTGACTTCCACCCCTCTAGGAGCTACATTGCCCACGCTGAAAATATTTGATCAGGAGCATAAAAAGAACTCTAAGGACTAAACAACCAGAAAAACAACCCTGGGGTGGGGATGGGGCTCAGAGGTGGAGCACTTGCCTAGTGTGTCATTAGGAAAAAGAAGAAGAGGGGGCCTGGAGTGGTGGCTCAGTGGTTAGGGTACTTGTCCAATATGCGCAAGGACGCGAGTTCAAACCCCAGCACCACGTACGCATCGAGGTCTCGGAACAACGAAGGTCACATGAAAAACTAAATAAAGGAGGAGGAGGAAGAAGGAGGAGGATAAAAGGAAGGGGAAGAAGAAGAGGAAGAAGAAGAAGAAGAGGGGGAAGAAGAGGAGGAAGAAGAAGGAGGAGAAGGAGAAGATGATTGTAGGGAGCGGTGGCACCTGGGGCTTGGGCTGAAGTCCTTGCCTGCCTTGGAGCGGTGGCAACGCCGCAGGGCAGTTTCTGTGCAAAGGAGCAGTGTAACTCTGCCCTTGAATTATGGGAAGCCCTGCTTGGGGAAACCTTATGCAAACATGCGGAACATTTCTGGGCAAAGATCCAAGATGTAGAGCAGTCCTTGACTCTAAGTCCAGACACCAGTTGCTAGGGAAAGAAAAGTTTTAGGAGTAAATAAATTTAACCACAAAAATTCTACAGATGCTGTGAACTTCAAAGCCATCTGCTTTTTAGAAACTTCATCCTAGTTCACTTTCTTATGATAAAATCCTATAAAATAAATGTGCCGTGCTGGCCCTAGGTCCCTGCTCCTTCATCAGAGGACAGTGTCCCACCTGGCCCCAGTTTTCTTTCCATGTCTACCTGTGTGTGTGTGTGCGTGTGTCTTTTTTCCTTAATCCCATATCACCCTTTGCTGATACCCGAGATCAGTCATGCAGGCCACTGAAGACAAGCAATTTTTCTTTTCTGTCTTTATTTGGGGGAGTATCAGGGGGGATTGAACCCAAGGGTGCTTAACCACTGAGCCACATCCCCAGGATTACAGGTGTGTGCATGACTTTTTTTTTTTTTTTTTTTTTTTTTTTTTTTTTTTTTTTTTTTTTTTTTTTAGAAAGAGGGACAGTGAGAGAGAGAGAATCATTTTTATTTAGTTTTTCATTGCTCTGACACTTTACTGTTCATGTAGTGCTGGGGTTCAAACTCATGTCCTCACGCATGCCAGGCAAGCGCCGTAACCACTGAGTCATGGCTCCAGCCCCCAATTTTTAGTTTAATTTTGTTTTGTTTTGTTTTTAGAGAGAGGGACAGTGAGAGAGAGAAAGAGAGAATCAATTTTTATTTAGTTTTTCATGTGGCTTTCTTTGCACCGACATTTCGTTGTGTGTGTGGTGCTGGGGTTCAAACCTGTGTCCGTGCGCACGCCAGGCAAGCACCGTAGTTGCTGAGCCATAACTCCAGCCCCCTGATTTTTAGTTTTTAATGGGCAAAAGTTTGAATGAAAGCTTCACCATGGAGGGAAGGAACGACCTAGAGATGAGAAGAGCTCAAGGCTCTGGTCCGGGGGGAGCAAGCCCTCCAGTGGCCCACTGCACCCACGCCAGAAGGCCACAGCCAGCGGCAGAAATGCCATTCCCACACAGCACTGGCGGGAAGGCGAATGGTCAACCCCCTTTGGAAACAACGTGGAGGCGGTGGGAGCAGTGGCTCAGTGGAGGACATGTGCAAGGACCCGGGTTCGAACCACAGCACCACATACACGACAAAGTTTTCAAGCAATGAAAGCCACATGAGAAACTAAATAAAATCGATCCTCTCTCTCTCTCTCTGTCTCCCTCTCATTCTTAAAAAATAAAATAATAAATTTAAAAACAACTCATCAGTTTCTAAAAGATGAAACCCAGACCCAGCCACTCTTCTCTCATATGTTTGTTCACCCAAGAGAAATGAATGCACAGGGCCCACAGGGACTTGATCAGGAGCACCTATGGCGGTGGAGTTAGTAACAGCTCAAAGGAAACACGCCCTGGACAGGTGGGTGGATCAGGGTGCCAGCTCCCTTACAGCAGAGCACTGCTCAGGGACAGGATGAGCACTGATGTCACAGGACAAAAGGGCGAGTCTCAGAACAGTTACACAGAACACAGGGGCCAGACGGAAAAAGAGCATACTCTATGATTCGATTTATGTGAAATTCTTGGGTCCCCTGGGCCCCAGTACTGGAGAGTAAACCTAGAGATACTTAACCACTGAGCCATATCCCCAGCCCTTCTTTTTTTTTTTTTTTTTTTTTCTTTTTAATTTTGAGACAGGCTTTGAAAGTTACTCAGGCCCTCCTAAGTTGCGGAGGATGGCTTTGAACTTTACGATCCTCCTGCCTCAGCCTCCCAAGCCACTGGGATTACAGGTGCGCGCCATCGTGCACCAGCACCGGCATGAAATTCTTTCTTAGATGCAATGTGATCTATGGTGACAGAACAGACCAGTGGTTTGCAGGGAGGGGTGGGGCAGGGTGGAGGGCAGATGAAGACTCAGGGAGTACAAAGGACAGGAAGCTTTGGGAGTGGTGGAAATGGCCATAATCTTACTATGGAGACTGAGGTCACGTGTGTGTGCACCTGTGGGTGTGTAAAGATAATCAAATTGCTTATCTTTAAATATAGGTGGCTTATTTTTAGGTTAATTATACTGCAACATCATGTACAAACAATGTAGAAATGGAAACTAGAGGCTCTAATAAAACAGGGTAGCCTGGGGGCTTGTAAATAAAGGAGACTGATTTCTCCTGTTCTGGAGACTGAATCCAAGATGAAGCTGGCAGATCTGGTGCCTGGTGAGAGCTGCTTCCAGGTCCAGAGATGGCTCCTCCTGCTGTGTCCTCACCTGGCAGGAAGGGTAAGGGCCCTCTTCTAAGGCCCCAGGCCCATTCGTGAGGCTTCTGCCCTCATGGCCTGAACACCTCCCAAAGGCCCATCTCTTAATATGATCCTTAAGGTTAGGGATGTGTGTGTGTGTGTGTGTGTGTGTGTGTGTGCGTGTGCATGTGCGTGTGCATGTGCATGCTCAGGGCCTGGAGCATGCTGGGCAAGAACTCTAGCACTGAGCTACACCCCCACGTCCCCAGCCCTGGGGGTTAGGATTTTAACATATGAATTGGAGTATACAGGCATTTAAACTATAGCAGATGAGATTTTGCTTCTTAAAAGATCTATTTCTGGGCTGGAGGGGTGGCTCAGCGGCTGGAGCGCTTGCCTGGCATGCGCAAGGACCTGGGTTCGAACCCCAGCACCACGTACACAATGAAGTGACCAGGCAATGAAAGCCACATGAAAAACTAAATAAAATTGATTCTCTTTCTCTCTCTCCCCCATTTTCTCTCCGTCTCTCTTTATAAAAACAAAACAAAATAAATTTTTTTTTCTACCTAAAAGTTCATTCTTTTTCTTCTCACTCTGGTAGAAATTGGGAAAACCTGGCTGTGCTGCGGCAGGGCGCCGCCAGGGGGCGCGTGGCACCCGCGCGCGGGGCGAGAAACCCGCACCCCCGCTTCCCAGCACCCGGGTCCCTCCGCAGAAGAGTTTGAGGCACCGACGCCACTTAGTTTTCTGGGTTTCAGGCTGGGCCAGGCGCCTCTCCTGGACTCCCGCAGCCCCTGGGGCCCCGGAGATGACAATGACGGTTTGTCATTGTCATCTCCCTAACAATGGAGAGTGAGTCCCGGAGCAGCATTGGCACTGGGTCACCCAGCCTCCCAGAATGCACATATTCCAAAAACGGTCTTCAGGTGATGCATCCGGTAGCTGGGAGCCCCCAGCAGCTCTCAGGTCACTATGTGCAAAAGTCCTGTCCCCACCTGCTCTGAAGGCAACCCAGGACTTGGCCCTGGCAGGTGCCTCCCCAGAAACAGCCTTCTCCCTGCTCCTAGCCTCTGCTCTCTCCTGTTCGGCAGGGGAAGAGAAACCCACTGTGAGAATGGTCTTCAAGCTATGCGCGACTGCAAGGTGATTCAGGGTGGAACATTTTCTCGATTGGTGGAGAGGTATCCACCTGTCCAGGTGGACGACCCCTGTAGTCATCCGTCTCAGTCATTTGGGCTCAGATAGTCTGGCTTTGCTCTAGAACACTCAGCCTCCCACTGCCCAGGTCTGTGCTGGCTTCTGGCTCACCCCTGCCCCCATGGCACAGGGGAGGGAACGGAGCCCACCAGCTCTAACTCTGGATGGCTGTGTGACCTTAGGTAAGGCACTGAACCTCTCTGTGTGCCTTGGTTTCTTCATTCGTAAAGTGGGATGGTCATGTCAGAGCTACCCCTGGGATTCTCAGCAAGATAAACAAAATAATACTTGGGAGTTGGCCGGGTGCTTGTCCCCTCCACCTCCTCCAGGTCAGAAGAAACTGCTGTGGTTGTCTGCTGTCCTGCACCAGGCATTAACACCCTGCGGCCAGAGTCCAGTCCCTGAGTTGAGGAAGCAGGAACTCTTGAGTGTCCACTGAGTAAGGAATGAATGCGTGACTTTGTCTGGGGCAGGGCCACATGGTGTTAAGGGCAAGGCCTTGGCTCGGCCGAGAACCCCTGAATCTGCACTCAGGGGATCACAGTTCATAGAGTGGCCTGCAGCCTGGTGGCCAGGGCCTGGTCAGGATACCTGGGGAAAGTCCCTGTGGGATTCCGGCAGCTTCTCCCCGCTGAGTCAGGGGGAGGTGTCAACTGCCTCCCTCACTTGCTGTACGAGTAAGAGGGGGCTTACTTGGGAGCTGGAGAGTGTCCTCACCTT
Source organism: Aplodontia rufa (assembly GCA_004027875.1). NCBI lineage: Eukaryota > Metazoa > Chordata > Mammalia > Rodentia > Aplodontiidae > Aplodontia > Aplodontia rufa. The sequence continues at coordinate 152,414 of PVKS010000114.1, forward strand.
GGCACCTGCTGGCTGACCCACAGCGTTGGCTTGGGGGAGGGGCTGTGGGAAGCCACTGGGCCACCCCTGGCACCCACAGTCCCCTTAGCCAAGGGAGAGGGATTCTGGGCAGACAGAGCCTTGGGGAGGAGCAGGAGAGGCCCTTGGGGCCTGCAGGCCGGGAGACCTTACAGATCAGCCAGAGTTAATGTCTAATCTGAGCTTCATTCCACACACGGACAAACCAGTTTGCTGCACCTGTTGCCATGTGGGTGGGGCTGCCTGGCGCCTGTCCCTCCCTGGCTCAGGCTCAGCCCTTGCCCTTTGGCCTTGAGAGAGGCTTCTCCAGACCCCAGGAGAGTCCAATTGTCCTCAGGCCCCTGTTACTAGCATAAGTCGGGGCCACAGAGAGGACCAAAGGATGCTGGCTAAAATCAGGTAATAAGTAAATCAATTCTATCTTCTTGCCACCTCTCAGGTGATCCTGAGCAGGAAAGCTGCCTCTCAATCCCAGGGAGGGGCCCCTGTGAGAAGCAGCCTTCCCACCCCAAAGGGGGTGCCATCGCAGGCGGGAAGATCAGCCCACGCTGGCCGCTTGTCCTCCAGTGTACAGAGCCTTAGATGGCCTTGGTCCCCTCCCCTCCACACCCACTCTCCTGTCTCATTTCAGGTGTCCATCCTTGCAGCCCCTCAGGTCATACCTTGGTGTCCCCTTGTCCTCCAGCCCCATCTCCAACCCATCAGCCTTCACAATCCACCACAGTGTGATGTTTCACCCTTCTGCACCCGGCCTGGTCTGCACCAAGGCCATGCTATGGCTCTTCCCAGGTTGTGGTCCAAGATGCACTTGGTACCTTGAGAGCACCTCCTCCATTCTGCTTTATTTAAATAGTCATTCATCAAACATTGAGGAGTCTGAGCCCTCTGCAGAGCAGGCAGTCACTGTAACAAAGGCCCTTTCTCTGCCCTCGAAGGTGCCTGTCCTCGGGCCTGGGGAGAAGACTCCTCTGCCATGGTGTTATCACCGATGCACAGGCAGGCTTCCTGGAGGAGGAGGACGTGGCAGGCCTGAGAAGATGGGTTCCCATGGTGGGCATGCAGCAGGTGCCCAGCAGCAGGCACAGCCCAAAGGGCTTGTGTGGGAGTGGGGTTGGGTTGTTGCTATAAAGTTGGGAAGCACTTCAGAAGTCCTAATCCTTGGAGCCACCAAAGGGCAAGAGAGCCTGGTAAGCTTGGGGACCTGTCACTTACTGTTCAGTGGGGCTGGTGGTGCTCAGAGGACTTGAGTTTTCACCTGGGTTTTCTTTTGCTTCTTGTCTTTTTTAATTATTTTTCCCCTTTGGTACAGGGATTGAACCCTGGGGTGCTTAACCACTGAGTCACATCCCCAGCCCTTTCTGTGTTTTATTTTGGGACAGGGTTTTGCTAAGTTGCCTATGGTCTTGCTAAGTTGCGGAGGCTGGCTTTGAACCTGCGATCCTCCTGCCTCAGCCTACAGAGTCCCTGGGATTACAGGTGTGTGCCCTGCTTGTTTCCTGCCATTTTAAAATGACTGAACCTCGAAGCCCCCAGACACCTGGGACAGAGGACCAACACTGAAAGCCAAGTGTTTGCTGCTGCTCTAAAGATTTCACCTCTCTGAGTTCAGAAGAAGTGGAAACTGGCCAGATGAGGCCTCCCTGATGCTGGGAGGCATTTCAGGGTCAAGAATTTCTACCCATGAACCCTCGTGCTTCGGAGGAGGCCAGCGCAGGGCTGGGCTTTGCTTAACCTTTCATATCACTGAACTTCCTGCTTCTTGGCCCCTCAGCAGGCACTTCCTCCATGCCAGGGTTCAGAAAGATGGGCAGATGGGTCCAGATATATAAATGGATCTAAAGTCAAACTGAAACTCGTGCTTTGAAAGTTTCTTAATCAAAAATAGAGAGAGAGAGAAAAAAAAAACAACTGTTTGGAACGTGTGCATGGAGCCAGGGGCTGCAGCATGGGGTGCTGGCAGGGTCGGGGTGTCCTTTCTTTTTCTGGGTGCTGGGGATGGAACCCTGGGCCTTGTGCATGCTGTGCAAGTGCTTTGCTCCTGAGCCACAGGGCAGCCACAACTGCCGGTCACCCTCGGCCAGCAGGGGGGCTGCAGTGAGCCCTTCCCCTCTGCCTCTCCCGCCCAAGAATGCGCCAATCAAGTCAGCAAGTTTTCCAGAGGAGATTTGTTTATAAATCCAAGACTGATTTTTTTCCAGAACCTTTGTGGGCTTTTGCAGACTATTATTTTAACATTTCCCCCAAACATTCTCTCCATATTTGGGCAAAGCAAGAGCTGAGACAACTTTGTTTTTCTCATAAGAAACGGCAGCATCAGAGGAGACAACTGGTTCCCAGCCCTGTCCCTCTCATGAGAGACTCTGGGCTTCAAGATCAACTTGGGCGACCTCTGAATCAGGTTCACAAACAAGAGTTGGAGGAGAAATGCAGTCCATTAAAATTCCTGGAGGAAACCGCACCCTCTGTCAGGAGTGCATTATCGCTGGGGCATTCTCTGAGCACCCAAGATAAGCATGTGGCTGGCTGGCCACTGCGCAGACCAAACCCTGGCCCCATGCTACAGCAGGGAAACTGAGGCCCAGAGAAGGCAGAGCCCAGAATGTTCCCCAGACGGCAAAGCCAGAGCCTCCAGCATGCTAGGCAAGCACTCTAACGTGGAGCTCTCCCAGCCCTTCCCCCAACACTTTTACTTGAAAATTTGCAAACCTAGAAGACCACTTCAAGATAGCACATGCTGGGCTGGAGCGGCGGCTCAGTGGTTATGGTGCTTGCCTGGCATGCCCAAGGACATGAGTGTGAACCCCAGCACCACATACACAACGAAGTGTTGGAGCAACAAAAGCCACGTGAAAAACTAAATAAAATTGATTCTCCTTCTCTTTCTCTCTCCTCTCTCTCTTTCTCACTGTCCCCCTCTTAAAAAAAAAATAGCATGGGCTGGAGCAGAGGCTCAGCGGTTACTGCGCTTGCCCGGCATGCGTGAGTACACGAGTTCAAACCCGGCACCACGTACACAACGAAGTCTTGGAGCAATGAAAGCCACAAGAAAAGCTAAATATACGTGATTCTCTCTTTCTCTCTCTCACTGTCCCTCTCTCTTAAAAAAACCACAAAAATAGCAGATGTAGGGCTGGAAGAAAAAAAGAACAGCACAACGTACATCCATTCACCAAGTGCTAACATTAGGCTGCGCTTGCTCGGCCCTTGCTCCATCGCTCTCTCCTATGCAGGATGACACTTCACCCCCCGGAGGGTCCTCCTGCGTGACCCTCACCACAGCCACCGTGCTCAGGAGCTGAGCATCTCATCACTGTTATTACCTAACACAGCTTCTGCAGTTGGAATTGCTCGCTGGTTTGCTTTCTATAGCAGCGTCACCATTTTTACCCAAGGCCTCCTTGAGGGTCCCTTGTTGACTCACAGACCTGTATTTTAGCCAGTGGACTAAATGTATTCCTTCCACAATTTATTTTGTGTTCCACATCTGGCCTTTGGGAGCCCCTTTGAGCTGCTTTGTGCTCCCTCCTTGGACGTGCACCTACCATATTTTGAGTACTTTATCTTCTGGTGTAATAAAATATGCCGGCTCTTCTTGTCTTGCTACATTCCAGCCTTGGAGTCAGTCACCTCTCCAGGGGCCTTGGTGCCTCTTACTGGGTAATGATTAGAATCTTTTTTTTTGGTTTGTTTTTTTGGTACCAGGGATTGAACCCAGGCGTGCTCAGTCACTGAGCCACAACCTCAGCCCATTTTATTTATATTTTTGAGACAGGGTCTCACAAAGTTGCTTAGGGCTTTGCTCCGTGGCTCAGGCTGGCTTTGAACTTGTGATTCTCCTGCCTCAGCTGGGATTACAATATATGTGTACCACTATACTTGGCTAGAATCTAAATGATTTAAGTGTGTTCTTTGCAACTGGGGAATTACTGCTTCTGAGCCCTTTTAGTGGTCAGAGGTAAAAAGTTTTGTTTTCTCGTAATACTTCTCCTTATTAAAAATAAAAACGAAACACCACAGAGTTCTCTTTCCTCCGTTTCAAATTCCACTCATCGTGCAGTGAGAATCAGTTCTACGTGCCCCTGCTTCAGAATTGCCTGCCTAGCCCTCTCACCAGCAAGAGGTTCTATTCCAGTCTCTGTGGAGTCCACCGGGGGAGTCAGCTAGGCGATCTGTTTCAAAGTCACCAGAATGGTCTTTCTCTGCCACCAATTACATCATCCATGTCACATGCAGGTTTCTTTTGGTTTTCCATTTGAGTTTGAGTTTTTCCTCTGTCCTTGTTGACTTACTTTGATGGGTTTTTAAAATTTGTGTGTGTGTGTGTGTTTCTTTTCTTTTTCCTTTTTTTAAATTTTTGGCCTGGGAATTGAACCCAGGGGCGTTTAACCACTGAGTCACATCCCATCTGCAGCACAGGCTGGTACCACCAAGCCCCTACTTTTAGGTGTTTTTTGTTTGTTTGTTTTTTAGAGAGTGGGGGAGAGAGAAAGAGAGAGAATATCAATTTTTATTTAGCTTTTCATGTGGCTTTCGTTGCGTACCTTGTGCTGGGGTTTGAACCTGCATCCTTGCACATGCCAGGCAAGTGCCCTAACCGCTGAGCCACCACTCCAGCCCTAGGTCTTTCTTAAACGTAAGATTGATTTAAGATATATTCAGGCGTGCAGACTCCTGATGCTGAAAGGACCATCCAGTCCAGGGAAGGACCCTATCCTTATTTTCAAAACAGCCCTAGGCTGGGAGGCAGTTTCGGGCAGCCCGCGTGCAGCCAGGAAATCCCTGCCCCTCCTCCACTTCCCTGAGCCTTGGACACACTGCCAGTCTGAGATAGGTCACTTGATTCTCTTGATTCTCGGTGCTGACAGTTTTACCGGACATTGTAGCGGCCCCACAGGAGCAGGAATGGGCTCCGCATTTTACCGTACAGCAACTGAGGCCCCAGGAAGGGTGGGTTGCCCATGCTCTCACGGAGCAAGCACCACCACGAAAGCGCCGCCTTAAGGCGCACGCAGTAGGCGCTTCGGAGAGCGCGCTGGGAAGTACGACCGCTGGGGCGGGGATCTGGGCGGAGCCGTATGCAAATAGCCCTTGAGAAGGCCGAGGATTGGCCGGGGCAGACGGGGGCGGGGCGCGCCTGGCGCCGGGATCCAGCAGGTGCGCGGGCGCGAAGCCCCGGTGCTGGTGCTCGGCGGCTGCTGCTGGACAGAGCTGCTTGGCGCGTCCCAGGGCGATGCCTCCGCTCTGGGCCCTGCTGGCCCTGGGCTGCGTGCGCATTGGCTCCAGTAAGCCGGGGATAAAAGTACAGGGCCCTGCGCGGAGAGGGCGCGCACCGCCTGGACCCCCGCCTACCCAGGGTCACTCGAGAGGGGCCTGGATGGGAAGGGGCCATGGGAACGTCACTTATTCATCCCAGGAAAAGGAGCAGATCTCTGGCTCTGGAGACCCAGATATTAGTAGTAGTCGTCGTAGTCACCGTATAGGCGCTTTCTCCGTTGGGAATTCGAGTGCTCACAGGTGGCTTCAGCCTGTGATGGGTGCTGCGGGAAAGCAGGGAAGGGACAAGACCCAAACTCAGGATGGCTTCTTTACTGGAGGACACTGAGGGAAGTTTCCTACCGAGGGAGTGGGCGGGCAAGTTCCGGGAGGTGGATCTGCTGTCCATCCCTGCCCCTAGAGAAGGGGGTGAGGAGAGCAGAGGACTTGCGAGGCTGGAGGCCCAAAGAGGCCAAGCCCAGAGCTTCCGGACCTCGACCACCTCCAGAGAGGTGGATTGTCTGTGGGGTGCGCTCCTGGGTGAGAAGCAGAATCACATTTGCTGCTAGGGTCCAGGTGAAGAAGATGAGATGGAGAGGGGACCGGCCCTGCGGTGGAGGGACTTCTCAGGAGAGGCCATGGGGTTCCTGGTGACTGAGTTGGCAGAGGGACACCAAACTGCTGAGTTTCTGGCACTCTAAGGAGATGGCGGTAGGGAGGGTGAGACCCCAGGGCCTGGCTCAGTAGCTCACTGGCGTGGGTGGTTGTGGGCGTCCCACAGGGGTCTGCTCCCATCCTCTTGCCTCCTCCAGCTGTGAACCTCCAGCCCCAACTGGCCAGCGTGAGCTTCGCCACTAACAACCCTACACTCACCACTGTGGCCCTGGAAAAGCCTTTCTGCATTTTTGACAGCTCAGAGTTGCTTGCCGGCACCTATGAGGTCTACCTCTATGTCATGGTGGACTCAGGTAAGGGTCCTGCTTCCCTGCAGCTGCTGCTAAAGGGGCTTTGACCTGTCGGTAGGGAGGAGCAAGGATAGCCTCTGGGGTTTCTAGCAGCCAGTCTTTACAACTCATTCAGGAGCACCATTTTGTCCTTTCAGGGAGCATTTATTGACCACCTACCTTTGCCCAGGCCCTGGGCACTGTGGGTATTTTCTGTCACTTCACATAGGAAAAGACTGGGATTCAGAAAGGTAGAGTGAGTTGTACAAGATCACCCAGCTAGTAACGAAGAGACCTGGGACCCAATATAGGTCTGGCTGCCTCGACCTCATTCCTTAGAACCATGTGACACTGTTTTCCCATTTTACAGAAGCGGGAGCCCAGAGCTTTCAGTGACAGGTATCAAAGATCTATAGGGGTGGGGGATTATAGGAATCGTCTAAGATAAGGTAGGTGAGAGCTGAACACAGCGCCCAAGGGATAGGGCTTCTTCTCCATCTCCCCCACTGTGTTGAGAGGGCAGGGACCGGCCTGTGCCTGTGACCCCCATGCCCAGCACAGGCCTGGGACAGAAGGAGGCTCAGGCATCTGAGCAATGACAGAGCGAGTGGTGCTGAGCTCCGGTGGCCAAGGCCCTCACTCTCAGCACTGCCTCTGCAGTCCATCCCAGGAATGCTTCTGTGCAGAACAGCACCAGGACCCCACTGAGCTCGACGGTCCAGCAAACCCAGGGTGGGAGGACAGGCCCCTACAAGGCAGCAGCCTTTGACCTGACACCCTGCAGTGACCTGCCCAGCCTGGATGCCATTGGGGATGTGACCCAGGTCTCGGAGATCCTGAATGCATACCTGTTCAGGGTGGGCAGCAATGGAACCTGCCTGTGGGACCCCAACTTCCAGGGTGTCTGCAACCCACCCCTGTCAGCAGCCACAGAGTACAGGTGGGTGTGAGCAGACCCTGGAGGGGGACAGCAGCTGAGTCCCAGCCCTGAGGGAGGGGACAAAGTGGGAGAAGTCACATTTCTGGAGAGCTTACATTCACAGCTGGCTTCCTGGGCGAGCAGGGGTGCATAGAGCTGGAGCTCAGAGAGGCTTCCACTTGGCTTGAGGCTTGCTGAACTAGAAAGTGAGAATCCTGAAATTCTTTTCTTTCCCTATTTTGCTTTTTTCTTTTCTTTTTTTAATGGGGAATGAACCCAGGGGTGCTTAACCACTGAGCCCCATCCCCAGCCCTTTTTGTTTTTTATTTTGAGACAGGCTCTCACTAAGTTGCTGAGCCTAGCCTCTACCTGTGATCCTTCTGCCTCAGCCTCCAGTGTTGTCCTGGGGAAGACAGGCGTGTGCCCCCACTCCCAGCTTGTTTGGGGTTTGTGTCTTAGGATGTAGCCCTGACCCAAGGACAGTGGGGCTGATGATGGATATTAGCCCATTTGTCTTTCTAAGTCCCCTTGTGATTGCAGGAACCAGCTTGCAATAGGACATGTGAGTTAAGACACAGGGCATGTGCCATTGTGCGGCCTAAGATAGCCAGAGGGGTTCCTGGAGGGACTGCCCCCATCCCTGGAGGCTTCACAGAGAAGGTGAACCTGAGCTGGGAAAGGGCGGGGGTCACATGTGACCCACTTCAGCCTCCTTCCGTGGCCCAGATCCCTGCCAGTGGCCGCCTCCTGCAAGTGCCCCCTCTGTGTTCCTCCATATACCCTCCTGCCCCCTGTGGCTGGCCACACAGGATGGATGGACGTCATCCTTTCTTTCTCCTTCCAGATTCAAGTATGTCCTTGTCAACATGTCCACGGGATTGGTTCAGGACCAGACCCTGTGGTCAGACCCCATCCGCACCAACCGGCGTAAGTAGTGCAGGATGGGCTCAGTCACCCTCGGGGGCCCTGGAGGGCAGGGCCAGGTGTGGATGCCGAGGAGACTCAGGCTGCCACTCTGAGGTCTGCAGTCACGTGAAGCAGTTGGGTCATTGAGTAGTCTGCCCCTGAAGATAGTCCAACCTGGACCACCCTGCACACTCCACCCCAAGGAGCCTGGGCAGGGGGCAGGTTCGTGGGACCGTGTGATCAGCCACCTTGCCAGCTGGCCACACACTCACTGCACAGGGCAGTAGCTCCTCCTGAGCACGGAGTCTGGCCTGGCCAGCCCATTAGCAGAGCCTCACCGAACAAACTCCTGTCACCAGATAGACAGTGGAGGGGCCCACGAGGGCCAGTGCTGTCATCCACGCCCACCAGGGAGCCCAAGGCAAGCCGAGGCGGGGCAGGAAAAGCCACCTGGCTGGGCTACGTGGAGACCTCAGCGCAGAGCACAATTGCCGCACACTCGCGCCGGCCAATATCCGCCCTGGCGGGGACTCCAGGGCTGTCCTGCTTGCATGGGACCCTGCCTTAGGAACTCCCTGCCCCCACCGTGGCCCCAGATGAGTGCGGGCATGCATGATGGGACAGACATGTGAGTGTGGTGTGTGTGTGTGTGTGTGGTGTGTACCTCGTGTGAGTGTGCAGGCGTGAGGAGTGTGTGTGGTATGCATCTGTGATTCCTGTAGTGTGTGTGGTGTGTGTGTGGTATGTGTGAGTGTGGTGTGTGTACCTGGTGTGAGTGTGCAGGTGTGAGGACATGTGAGTGTGAGTGGTGTGCGTCTGTGGTTCCTGTGGTGTGAGTGTGTGGTGTGTGTACGTGGTGTGAGTGTGCAGGTGTGAGGACGTGTGAGTGTGAGTGGTGTGCGTCTGTGGTTCCTGTGGTGTGAGTGTGTGGTGTGTGTGTGAGTGTCTGGTGTGTGTACGTGGTGTGAGTGTGCAAATGTGAGGACGTAGTGTGTGTGGTGTGTGTGTGTGAATGCGTGGCTGCATGTACCTGGTGTGAGGATGTGTGAGCGTGAGCATGTAAGGTGTATGAATGTGGTTGTGTGTGGTGTGTAAATGTGTGGCATGTGTGTGTGCGTTGTAGTGGCCCCTCTGTGGCATCCCCTCACCTGTGGTCCCACTGAAGCAGCCTTGGCAGGGGTCCTGCCTCCAGTCCCAGCCTCCGCCCCTCACACGGAGCGTTTCAGGGCCTGTTTCCTTATCTGAGATGTGGGAAGAATCCACGCTAGGCCCACCCAGCAAGTTTCCCTTGGGAACCCAGGAATCATCAGGCCAGGCTCTTGGGGAAGGACCTCAGGGCCATTCTGTGGGGACCCTGTGCATCTGGGACCACACTGTCCTGGCTGGAGCCAAGAGCGTCCCTGGGCTGCCACAGTCTCCCAGAGCGCAGTGAGCCATCTGCAGAATGGAGGTGTCCAGGGGTCTATGTGGGACAGTGCCATGAAGTAGCCAGCTCATTTTAGGGCCTGAACATGTCCCCAAAGAGTGGCAGCAGTCATGAGGAACCCCACCCAGCCCCGCTGCCCAGGGCCCTCCGCTCAGCTCCCTCCGGATCTGCACCCCATGCGCCCACCACAGATGAGCCAGCTCGTACTTTTCAATTCTGCACAAAGAGGAAGGAAGTTGGAAAGTGGGATGTGGGCAAATGGTCACTGAGCCTAAAGCCTGAGAAGAGGGTCGCCCCCGGCCAGGTCGCCCCGGTCCAGGCAGCCAAGGCAGGGGCGGGTGCTCACCTGCCCACCCTGGGGAACCACTGAGGGACAATTGTCTGGTGTAACTGGGCTGTGGTCCTGCGACAGTCACCCTCTACCCAGTCATTGACACGTGGCCAGGCCGGCGGAGCGGTGGCATGATTGTCATCACCTCCATCCTGAGCTCCCTGACCTTCTTCCTGCTCCTGGGCTTTGCTGGCGCAATTGTCCTCAGCTTTGTGTGAGTACCTGCTGGAGGGAGGGATGGACCCTGGGGACAAGCGGGCACGCTCCCCACCTCCAGAGACCCAGCAGCCAGGTCCTCCGAGGCCTGGCAGGGCAGGGTGGGGACAAGAGTTCTGCCCTCCTCTCAGGGGTGGGCCTGGTGGAAAGAAGCAGAATCCTTCAGCCAGGGAGGGAGGGCTCCGCACCCAGCTCAGGGTGCACGGCCCACCCGGCTCTCAGCTGTGACAGAGTGGAGCAGCCTCGGGCGAGGCACGTTGTCCTTCCAGTCCTTGGTTTCCTGTCTGGAAAACAGAGGTAATAGCAGCTATTCACCCCACGGAGCCATGGAGGTCCTCACCCTCTAGTAGTACAGATGGGGAAACTGAGGCCAAAGGAGGGGAAAAGGGCCTCCTGACTCCGCTGACACCTCTGGATAGGTCTGGAGTTCTTCCTGGGGAGGGGGTTCCTGGAGCAGCTACCAGGCCTGCCCAGGATGGGTCGGGGGAAGCTCACCGGCACCTGGGCGGAAGGAGCGGGAGCATGCATCAGGGCACCCACAGGTGTCCTGCCTGGAGCTTCAGATTGGGCTTCCTGGAGGAGACATTGGTTGGAGCAAAGTGAACAGGATTGGCAGCAGGCTCCTTGTGCCCTCATGGGGTAGAGGAGCGGGGCGGGGGGCTTTGAGGCTAAGGTTACTGGTGGGTGTGGGAGCGGGGAGGAAAGCTCCTTGGAGTAGGTTCACATAGAAACCAGCCTGGTGGGAAAGGGGAGGGGCCCGGCCGGCAGGCTGGGCTGTGACAGCTAAATTAATGAGACCAACCTGCATGGGGCTCACCTGCCTGCTGGACCCGCAAGCTCAGACTGTGCTTGCGCCCCTCGCTCACTCCCTCTGGGCAGTGCCCTGCTCTGGCACCGCAGGCCCCATCCTCAGGGTGTAGCCAGCTCCTCCAGTCATCCCTCCAGCCATCCGCCTGTGGCGGCCCCAGTCCAGCGGCAGTGAACTGCCCACAGGTGCCCCAGATTCAGCAGCCCTTCCATCTTGGGCATGTTGCACCTCTTCCTGCCCCTGATGCTCCTGCGGGATCAGAGTAGCTGCCCCCTCCTCCAGGAAGCCTTCCTGTGGCCCCCACACGCACCTGTCTACTCTGTGTGGTCATCCTGTCAGGTTGTGTCTCCCCAGACTATCTTGGTGCTTTGGGGACATGAGACAATGTTCTCCAGTTGCTCAGCCCACAGTAAGATCTGAAACTGCTTATTCACATAGCTCCGTGGGCCTGACACACAATGAGAGGTCCAGGGAGCCCGGGGTTGAGTGACTGCCCAGGTGGCCTAGGGGAAGGTGGTGTCTAAGGTCCCCCACAGCTTTGCTCTGCTCCCCTAATCCTGGTTCTCTCCTTGGCCAGGGACATGGGTAGTCCAGACGAGGAAATAACACACGATTCCCAGATCACTCAAGAGGCTGTGCCCAAGCCCCTGGGGACCTCGGAGCCTTCCTACACATCTGTGACCCGGGGGCCACCCCCAGACAGGGCAGAGGTGTACTCCAGCAAGCTCCAGGACTGAGCTGAGCCCTGCCTCTGATTGGCAGCTCCTTGCCACTGGCCTGGTCCTGGAGTCCATGGCGGTCAGTGTTCATGCCCTGCCTGGACAGAAGGTGAAGCAGCTTGGCTTGGTCCAATTGTAGGAAATCTCTTCAGCACAGCTTCCCACATGGGCCAAATTCTATTGGTGTACGGTGTGCATGTACAGCTACATAGCAACAAATCCCATCACTATGTGCAACTGAAGCGCACCAATAAAAAAATGTGGAACGAGAAAAAAATCCCCCCAAAAAATCACCCAAGGGGGCTGGAGCCGTGGCTCAGCGGTTACGGCCCTTGCCTGGCATGCACGAATACACCAGTTCAAACCCCAGCACCACATACACAGCAAAACGTCGGAGCAAGGAAAGCCACATGAAAAATTAAATAAAGCTCATTCTCTCTTTCTCTCTCTCACTGTCCCTCTCTCTTTAAAAACAAACAAGCAACAACAACAAAAAGAAAAACCACCCAAGATTTGGAGGTCAGTAACAATGCCCAGGATGAGCAGTGAGTAGGTGAGCCAATGAACGTCACCCATGTTGAGGGCTGGACTGCTTCTCTAGAGGGTGGGGAGCTGCCACCAAAATTATTGTAATCAAAACTACAGTGTTGGGGCTGGAGCGGTGGCTCAGTGGTTTCGGCGCTTGCCTGGCAAGCACGAGGACCCGGGTTCAAACCCCAGCACCACGTACACAACTAAGTGTTGGAGCAACTGAGGCCATGTGAAAAAAAACTAAATAAAGTTGTTTCTCTCTTTCTCTGTCTCTCTCACTGTCCCTCTCTCTTTAAAAAAAAAAAAAAAACACTACAGTGTTAGCCAGGCACTCTGGCTCCGGAGGCTGAGGCAGGAGGATCGCACGTTCAAAGCCAGCCTCGGCAACTTAGCGAGGCTCTGGGCAAAATAAAATAAAAAGGGCTGGGGATGCAGCTCAGCGGTTAAGTACCGCTGGGTTCAGTCCTCAGCACAAAAACAAACGACGAAAAGGCTGCGGGGTTGAGGGCAGAGTCTCTTGACCCCCGCACTCCCAGTCTCAGTCTCATCTGTCCAGTGAGCTGCTGGGAAGATTCATTGCCAAGGCCAGGCCCGCCCAGCCCTCCCTGAGGAGCCCTCTAGCTGGAGCAAGGAGCTGGCCCTGCTGGCCCTCGGTGAGCCCCCAGTCCAGCAGGGAGACAGAGCACTGCAACTGTAAGGGGCTGCTGGACACCCGGGAGGGGGCACCAAGCTGCTGGGACTCTGGAGTGAAGGGACCGTCTCACTCTAGGGGCTCAATTCAGAAGACTCAATTTTGTCTTTGGAGCACCTAGCAAGACTGCCTCCCCTTTGGGGTGTGCAGAACATGACTCACCCCACTTGGCATGACTGGAAAGATTTGCCAGAACAGGGTTGGTGACAGTGGCACTGCCTTCTCCTGCAAACAAGGTGGCCCCACAGGCTGGCAAGTTTCCACATGGAAACGCTAACCCTCCAAGGGCTGCGTTAGGAGGTGGGGGTCTTGGGGGGGGGTGCGGATCTCACGGTGGTGGCGGGGGAGACCTCTCTCATCTTCTGCCCTGCAAGGGTGCAACGAGAAGTTAGCAGCTTGCCACTCAGGGAGGGGGCCGTCAGCAGAACGTGACCCTGGGGCACCCTCACCTAGACCCTCAGCCTCCAGAACCACGAGAAACCACTTTCTGTCATCTCCAAGCCGCCCAGTCTACTGCGCGTTGTTATCGCATCCCCATCCGACCAAGGCAGGCAGGGATTCCAAGACGGGCAGCGAATCCTTCCCATTCGCTGGCATGCAAGGCTGGGGAGACGGCGGAGGCTGGCAGAAGGGGAAGCGGTGGCCACTCAAGGTCTCAGGAGCAGCCAATATGGAGTGGGGTTGCTGGGCAGCAGGAGCTGGACGAAGGAGCGATGGGTGTTGTTCTGCAGAGGGCCCCTAGGCTGGGCGTGACTGGCCACCCGAATCCCTCAAGACCATGAAGGCAGGCACTTGTCTCCCACTGTCTCCTGCCTTGCCCTTCTTTAGCAAAGACCTCCAGAGTCCCCAGCTGAGCAGAGAGGGCGGGTAAAGCTGCCTGCGGTGTGTTGCTCTTGAAAGTTCATGCAAACTTAGACTCTGTCTCAAAATAAAAATAGGAAAGGTTGGGGATGTGGCTCAGTGGTTAAACGCACACGCAGAACGTTCGTGCTGTGTTAATCTGATTTCCATTTAAGTTGAAGTTCACATGACATGAACTTGAACTTTTTATTTTTATTTTTAAATGGTGCTGGGGATGTAACCCAGAGCCTCACGTTTGCTGGGAAAGTGCCCTACCCCTGAGCTGCATCCAGCCCCAAGTGCACAAATCAGATAATAAGGGCACAGGAAGAGGAAGATGCCTCTGAGGAGCAGAAGGCAATCAAGGCCAAGAGTCCTGCAGTCCACCGGAAGCACAGATGCGCAGAGGTCGGGTCGCCTGCTTGGGAGATGCTCCGGAGGAAGCGGGTGAGCAGTGTGCCGGAGGTGACGGGTCATGGGGTGGTGGAACCCTCAGGCAACTGAAGAGAAATCCGGGTGAGAGGACATACGATCCCTTCCCTTTCACCATGTGGCTTTATAAATTCACACTGGTGAATTCTTCATTCCCTGGGAAGAGAAAGCACTTAGCACTGAGCCAAGAAATTTTAAATTACAGTCAGCTGGGTGGGGAGAAGGATGTTCATTGTCCAAGTGCCCTCAGGGAAGGAAGCCAAATAACACATTCAGCAATGCAGGTCCATGATGAAGGGAAGCCAGAAGTTTCTGTGGTCGCTGACATCACACATACACACACACACACACACACAGTGAAGGGCAGACTCTCATGAAGAAACTGTTTTTCAAAAATCCTTCTTTTAGGGCTGGAGCAGTGGCTTCAGTGGTTGGAGCGCTTGCCTGGCATGTGCAAGGACCCGGTTCCAACCCCAGCACCACGTACACAGCTGAGTGTCCGAGAAACAAAGGCCAGATGAAAATATCAAATTGAGTCTCTCTCTCTCTCTCTTGCCCTCTATCTCTTTTTTTTTTTTTATTTTAAGAGAGGGACGGTGATAGAGGGAAAGAGAGAATCAATTTTATTTAGTTTTTCATGTGGCTTTTGTTGCTCTAACACTTCGCTGAGTATGTGGTGCTGGGGTTTGAACCCACGTCCTTGCGCATGCCAAGCAAGCGCTATAACTGCTGAACCACCGCTCCAGCCCCTCTCCCTCTGTTTTTTTATTTTTTAAAGAGAGAGGGACAGTGAGAGAGAGAGAGAGAGAGAACCACTTTTATTTAGTGTTTCATGTAGCTTTTGTTGCTCCGAGATTTCATTGTGTACGTGGTGCTAAGGTTTAACTCGCATACTCGTGCATGCCAGGCAAGCACCGTAACCACTGAGCCATCACTCCAGCCCCTCCCTCTGTCTTAAAAACAATAATAAAAAATCCTCCTTTTGAGGGGCTGGATAGGTGGCTCAGCTGTGGAGTGCTTACCTGGCATGTGAGAGGATCTGAGTTCAAATCCCAGCACCACCTACACAACTAAGTGTCAGAAAAACTAAAACCAGATGAAAAAATAAATTCTCTCTTTTAAAAAGAAAGTCCTCCTTTGAGATTCTCAGTGATTTGATTTCTATGGTATCCTGTCAAATGGAAATTAATACAACTTAAACTGTGACTTTCAGAAACAGAAAATCAGGGCACAGCCTTGGTCTGTGTTCCTTATATAATAAAACTGTAGAGAATCCTTCCATTCTTGAGGGCAGCGATGGACCCTCCTTTGCTAATTCCCTGCTATGGCAGCAGGTATTCAGATTCTCCCAGTGGAACGAAAGCCCCCAGCTTTGTCCCAGAAGAGCTGGGAAGGAATCCAGTTTGGAAAAAATAATAATTTGAGAAAATAACCTTTCTACAACTAGAACCCTGATTTTCTCCTAAATTGTTCAAGACACATTTTCTGTATATCCTTAAGGGAGGTCATGTTTGGATTGGAACTGTGTTCCAGTTGGCTTTCTTAGAATGACTGAATAGATGACTTCTGTAGGAAGACTCCTGGTTTTCTGTCACACTCCCAATTTTTATGAAGCAAAAATGATGACATTTTTCTATTTTCTCCTAAGAAATATGTGATGCTAGTGGGGTGCAGTGGTACACATCCGTCATCCCAGGGGATGGGGAGGCTGAGGCAGGAGGATTGAAGTTCAAAGTCAGCATCAACAACTTAGTAAAACCCTGTCTCAAAATTAAAAACAACAAAACAAAAAAGAGAAAAAAAAGGTCAGCGGTTAAGCAACCCTGGGTTCAATTCCTGGTATCAAAAAAAAAAAAAAAAAAAAAAAAAAAAAAAAAAAAAAAACGAGAACCTGATACTACACTTTGGAAAACAGAAACAGGAATGAAATGAAGCGCACGAGTCAGCGGCAGGTGAGCGACCACAGTTCCCACACCCGTTGCCTCTATCCAGTGCCCTAAAGTTCTCCTCACCCCAAAAGGAAACCCTGAGGCTCAAAGCAGTGGCTCCCACCCCTCCCTTCCTCCCGCCCTGTAGCCGCCAATTTTGTCCTGTCCGTGGGTCTGTTCTGGACGCTGCGTATACGGGCCTCCCGGGCCTCAAGTGCCCTCTCCTCTAAGCTGGTCTTGGAGGCTCGTCCTCCAGGGGACCCACCTGCTGTACCATTTGCTTGTGGGCGGGTGGGCTTCTGGGTTGCCTCCACTCTGGCTCTTAGGAGCAGTGCTGCCAATAACACTTATTTGAGTCCTGGTTCCGGTTCCTGGAGACACACCTGGGCCGTGAATCGCAGGTCGTAGGACGCGTCTGCGTGGGACTTGTGAGGAGCTGCTATACCATGGCAGCGGTACCTTTCCCACTAGCCGCTAGCCTGTTTGTCTTACTGTTCTAACAGTGTTTAGGCTGTGTCCAGCAGTTGCTGTGGCCAAGGCCTGACCTGGGCCTCCTCCTCTAACAGCTGCAGTGGGTCAGTGAACTTCCTCTTTCTGCTGACCTCGCCAACCAAGGTCCAGCCACAGAGACAGCTTCGAAACAGCTCATGACACACAGGCTCAAGGACCAAACCACTGGGGCACAGGTGACACACATTTGGGAGCTGGGGTCGGTGCACAGGTAAGTGGCCGCTCTCTCCATTTGCTCAGCGGTCCCCTGTGATGAGTCCCCAGTCTCCCCAGGATTCCCTGCCTCCACTCCCACTAAGACTTGCTGGGAGAGGGCAGCGTTTCTGCAGTCAGGTAAGTCTGACCTCCTGGTCAACCTAGAGGCCCCAGGTGAGCTGCTTCAGCCTCAGTTTCCTCCTTGTGAAGTAGGGACCATGAGTGGGACCCATGCACCATGCGGTTGGTCCTGAGGGCAGAAGGCAGCCTCATGTCCCTGGCCCTTGCAGGGCCCACCTTGCTCTGCCCCGGTACAGGGTCTGGACTGAGCTCCTGGAGGGCGGGTAAGGTCAGGTCCATTTCTGCAACCCCCACCCCGCACACACAGCAAGCAGAGGAGGGAGGCTGGCGACAGCAGTCACTCTGGTGCTGGACACCTGCTCTGCGCTCAGGGCCTCTCAGAGGGCACGCTGCGCTCTGCGGCAGGAACGACACTTTGCCACTGTTTGACACATTAGGATCAAGAAGAGGGTGCAGCTGTTGAGGGAGAAGAGGTCCGAGGGGGAGAACCCTGAGGGCCACCATAGGAAGGCTGGCTTTTATTCTGGGCACAGGGGGAAGCTGCTAGGCAGTTTCATGCAGAAAACCTGTACAAAACCTGCTGGTTGTGGGGCAGAGGACGGGTTTGGGGCAGGGAGACCCCGGAAGCAACAGCAGAGATTGCAGCAGGCCAGGCCAGGAGCTCAGACGGGGAGGAAGCAGACGGGAGTTGGGGGGGATGTGATTCTGAAGGACTTGCTGACAGATTGGCCCTGGGGAGGAGGGAAAGGGCAGGTAGCGATGACTTCTGGGTTCATGGCCAGGGCCACCATCAACCAGAGAGTAGACAGGCAGGTTCGGTGGGAGCATGTCAAGAATTTGTGGGAATCTGGGGCTGGTGGTCCACTTCTACCATCCTAATGACTGGGGAGGCTGAGGCAGGAGGATCGCAAGTTCAATGCCAGCCTCAGCAACTTACCAAAATCCTGTCTCAAAAAATAAAAAGGGCTGGGGGAGTGGTTTATTGGTAAAGTGCCCTTGAGTTCAATGACAGAGGAAGGAAACAGAAAAGAGGGGAAAGTTCAATTTAAGCTGCTTATAACACATGAGGGAGCTGAGCAGCAGGTAAGTGTATAGGTGTGGAGTTCCAGGAGCAGGGGCTGCAGGTATTCTTTTTGAATATCAGAGTGGGGCCAGAGTGTACCTGTGTCTCTAACTACCCGCTGCCCCTCACCTGGAAAGGATTCCAGTCAGTTATCCCTCAGCATCAGGGGGGTTGGTTCTATGACCCCCGTTGAGGTGCCAAGTTCCTTATGTAACCCAGTGCAGTAGTTGCATGTGAGCTGCCCACATCCTCCCATAAACCATTAATTTTTGCAACGCTGGGGATTGAACCTGGGGCCTCATGCATGCTAGGCATGTACCACTGAGCTACACCAGGCCCTTCCATATGCTTATTTATTTATTTATTTTGAAAGAAAGAGGAGAGTGAGAGAATCAATTTTTATCTATTTTTTTCCATCTGGTCTTTGTTTCTCTGACACTTGGTTGTGTATGGGTTGCTGGGGTTTGAACTCAGGTCCTCTTGAATGCCAGGCAAGCACTCCAACCACTGAGCCACTGCTCCAGACCCCTCCCATATACTTTAAACCATCTGTAGATTATTTTTAGTAACTAATAAAATGTAAATTCTACTTTTATATTGTTTAGAGAACAATGACAAGAGTCTGACCACGTCCTGTAGACTGTGTGTGTGTGTGTGTGTGTTGCTTGAGTTTGAACCCAGGCTTCACATATGCTGGGAAAGTTCTCTGCCACTGAGCCACATCCCCAGCCCTTTTTATTTTTTGAGACAGGGTCTCACTAAGTTGCCCAGGCTGGCCTCAAACTTGCAGTCCTTCTGCCTCAGCCTCCGGAGTCCTGCAGTTTCAGGTGTGTTCTACCGAGTCTGGCTAGACATAATTTTTTTTCAATTATTTCTGATGCACATTTGGTTGGATCCAAGGATGTGGAGTCCACAAATGTGGAGGGCCGACTGTCTACTTCCCAGGTTATCAGGCTGCACAGGGGGCGCTCTGAACAGGTGTAAAAGCCTCGGATTGTTCCGTGTTGTTCTCAGCCCTGTACCAGGAAAGCATCATACTCCACTCAGGGCTGCTGTGTCCTGCTCAACAGGAAATGAACCCGTGTCCATTTCTAATGATCCAGTGGCACCGGGCAGGGAAGACTGCTCTGTTCTTCATGCTCCACTGGAGCTTGGGAGGTGGGTTGGGCAGGGAAAACAGGTTTTATTCAAAGCTGGTGTTGAGGAAGAGAGGAGACCTCTGTCTCTCTCAAATCTCCATCTTCTGAGGTCTCAGGGGTGCACAGTGAGCCAAATGGCTGGAAGGATGCCAGGAGATTTAGTGAGGCTATGTGGATCAGAAGCATGCCAGCCTCAGTTTCTCCTGTGGCAGTCAGGGCTAGAGGCAGCCCCCTCAGCCTCCATTCTCAGTATGAAGTTTGGGAGCTAAAACATTTCGGAGCTTTTCATTTCAAAGCAATTGTGCCACTGAGATGTGAGGATTGCTTGTCACTGCAGGGCAGCTTGTGCTGATGCCCATTGCCCTGGCTGCATCCGCACCAGCAAAGTTTGCAGGGCCTCCCCATGGCTGATTAGCGTCTCAGCAGATCACTGTTGTCTCCCAGAACAAGAGAGACGGGAGGGCCAGGAGTTACTATGCCTCCAACTTCCTGGGCCGTGTCCTGAGAGCTGCTGGCCTATAGGTTCAGAGGAGGCCGGGGCTCCTTGCCTGGGCCTCCTCCCCAGGGTACAGCAGCAGGAGCACTCTACTCCATAGCAGGGCCCCCACTTTCCAGGATGCCTTCCTCTGGCCCCTTTTGTTCCAGTGCAATCTGGTGGGAACAGGGACCCAGGAAGCTGGCTCCTTCCCGCAGCTTTCTCTTGCTGGCTGACTTGGACTCTGCTTTCACTTTATTTTTTTCTCAGCCGAATCCACCCACCTTGCCTTGACAGTCAGATTATCAGATCACAGCAAAATCTATTGAAGGCTTTTTAATACGTGGAGTGAAGATGACAGTGGGAGCCCTGGAACCGACTGGGATCACTCAAAAGAGTAGGGTATAGCCCTGTTAGCATTTGGGTAGCCCCAAAGGCCGACCAAGGAAGTAGGGAGGAAGAAGGAAAGCTGGCCTTCCCTGTGTCCTCTGTGGCCCCTGTCCTGTCTTCTGGTGGCTGTTCTCGCCCTCCACACCAGAACTCCCACAGGTCTGCTCAGGGTGCCCCCAGCCTTGTCCCCACCTGGCACAGGCCCTCCTCCTTTCATGACTCTTGGAGGTTGTGGCCGCAGCCCTTCCTGTGAGGCATAGGGATGAAGGGCTGAGATTGGAAGGAAAGGAGGACAAAGCCCCACCTCATGTTGCTCTGAGCCGGGTGACCCATTCCCGTGGGTGGGAATGGCCCAAGTTGACACAGGTTCTAGGCTAGACCCAGGTTTTCCAGAAACTCCCAATTCTAACTACCCACAAAGTGATCCTTTTAGCTCCCTCCTGATTCTAAGGAGTCCTCCCTCGTGGCCAAGACCTTCAGAGCTGGGCTTCCCACCTCCTCATGATGCTTCCAAGCCATCACTCCCCCTCAGCCAGGGCTCGCCAATCAGTGATGGCTGGGTGCTCTGCTGTGGATCTGTGTGTCCCTGAAACCCCAGGCATCAAAGGCTTGGCCCCCAGTTTGGTGCTACTGGGACAAGGTGGAAACTAGGGGGTGTGTCCTCAGAGGGGACATGGGACTTGGATCTCTTCCTTGCTTTTTTCTGCTCCCCCAACATGGGGTAAACAGCTTGCTCTGTCATATGCTCTGATGATGAAGCCTGAATAAGTTCACCTGATCTTGGACCAGATCTGAAGCAGAGCGTGGAGACCAGAGTGCCAGCTGACTCCCTGCTGAATGAACTTCACCTGCCTCATGTCTGCCATGATGGTCAGGTGCAGTCTGCTGCCTCTCATTACCTAAGTATGCTCAGCAAGCATACCTCAGGGAAGCCACCCCTCCAGCCAGTGCACAGGGTCATGTTTGGAAATAAGTATGAGCAAACCAATCAGTGACAAGAAGAGACACCGGAAATACCGTCTGTTCTTGAGATATGCAGAACCGAAAGGCAGCTCTTGATTAGTATCAGATGTGTGTCATTGGGCCACACGCCTCCACCTATGAGAAGGTGCCCACCAGCATGTGATCTCCCATCTCCTATAGAAACTGCCCCAAATTGGCTACCTGGAGAGATGGCCCTGTAGGTTGCCATCTCCTGCATCAGCTGGCACATCCTAATCAAGTCCTACTGCTGCCTGGTCTCTTGACTAGTTGGCTTTGGTCATGCAGCCAGTGACCAAGCCCATGCATGGTAACAAAGCCATGGTCACACTTATAATTGCTCACAATTACTTTTTGTGGTACAGGAGTTTGAACCCAGGGCCTCTTTGCCGCTGAGCTGTACCCCAGCCCGTATTATTTTCCATTTTTTATGTATTTATTTATTGGTGCTAGGGATCGAACCCAGGGGACTTTTGCCACTCAGCTGCTCCCCCAACCCTTTTGCTATTCTTTTTTTTTTTTTTTTTTTTTTGAGACAGGGTCTCACTTTAATTGCCTCCTGCTTCAGCCTGCTGAGTGGCTGGGACTGCAGGTGTGCCCCGGTGCTCAGCATGGTCACTCTTGGAGTTAGCTCATTCTACCGGTGTGCAGAGGTTTTGGTTTGCTTTTCCCTAATGAATGCTGAGCCCCTTCTCAGGGGTCTATATGTCTTCTTTGCCATCTGTATGTCTTCTTGGCCGAAATGTTTAAATTTTGCTCAATTTTTAAATTTTTTGTGTTTCCCTTGTCTTTTTGCTGTATTGGGGGTTGAACCTGGGGTTCATGCTCATGCATGCAAGTGTTCTAACACTGACCCACATCCCTACCCTCCTCCTCCTTTCACATATAATTCTGACCAACTTTTAAAAGCTAGGCTGTTTACCACTTTTTTTTCTGGTACCAGGAATTGAACCCAGGGGTGCTCAACCACTGAGTCACAACCCCAGGGTCTAAGTTGCTTAGGGCCTCATTAAGTTGCTGAGGCTGGCCTTGAACTTGTGATCCTCCTGCTTCAGCCTCTCAAGCCACTGGGATTACAGGTGCGCACCACCACACCCAGCTACCTTCTAATTGAACCGAGGGAGCTCTTTATGTATTCTAGGTTAGGTTGGTCAGATGTTTTGCAAGTTTCTTCCAGTCTGTATCTTGCCTTCACCCACCCTTGTCCTTGTCAGGCCTAACACCTGGTATACTGTTCCCCCAACCACACTGAAGCCTCACTGAGCAGTGGGTTTCATGCCCTTGAGGACACCTTAATTAGGGGAATGGATTGGGTCTGGTCTCTGGAATCAGGGTGGAGACTTGTTTCACACACTATTCACTATTCACAGCTGAGACATCCTCACGCCAGCTGGGCAGAGTAAAAGACACACAGCTACAGATACCCTGCAGTGCCCAGTGGCATACACCTGCCTTCACCAGCACCATGATGGTCCTTGCTATGTCATCCTCTTATCTCCTGAGAATGGACACAGTGACCAGGGGCAGTGCCTCTCAGTACTTTTCCACAGCCTGGGAGGAGCCCTGGTTCCTAAGGAGTCTCTTTTGCTGGTCTTGTCCTTGTAAGGCTGCTTGGCTGGGTTTTGGGTGGAAGGGCTGAGACTTGCAGCTAGTGCCTCCAGTGGGGCAGGGTGGGGCTGGAGGGTTAAGATTACTCCTGCTCCACCACCTTGGGCCTTGGAGGATGCCCCATGGGGCAACCCTACGTATCTTGGATTTTGCCTCTCAGCACCTACCCTACAGGGTCCCATTTATCAAGGTCCTTGCTGTGAACTGGGGGATCCTGGAGGGCAGGGGCAGTGTCTCCCCCAGGTCTAGGTCCTCCTCACCATGCACAGGAGCAGGTGAGCCTCACGTTTAAGCTGTATACCCAAGGGAACGAGGAACCATCTGTAGTGGTGGCAAAGTGCTGGGGCTGGGACTGCAGGGACAACCTCCAGGGGCCTCAGCTTTCCCTTCTGTGTTAAACTGAAGCAACGGCCATGATGCCTTCCTCCTAGGGTTGCTCCAAGGACTCAAGAGTGCTCGGGCAGGTGGGGCACCATCTGGGAGGCCGCCTTCAGTGTTTTGGGCTCTAGTCCCCAGGTTCTATCACAATGCAGAGCTTCTTTGTGGGCTGGGAGAAGGATGCAAGGAGTGGCGTTAACAGCCAACTTCAAAATCAGGAATAAAGAAACGTGTGTGGGGGCCGTGGAAGTAAAAATGAGCTAGGCTGGGAAGAGGAAGCGGCTTTTGATAATGGCCTGGTTCTGGGAAAGGAAGGCCTTTCACCGCCCAATCCCGAGGTCCCCAGGCCGGCGCCGGCTCGCGCGCCACGCCCACCTCCTCATCTAGCCTCGCAGCCCGCGGCCGCCCTTCTAGGCTCACCCGGCTCTGCCCACGGCGGCCTGGGGCGGCGCAGGTGCACGTGAAGTCCCTGGCCGGTCGCGCGCTCGGCCGGGCGGGGGGCGGGGTGGGCGCGACGGGTTGGGTGGGCTGAGTGGCACAGGGTGCGGCGGCGGAGGGGCGCTTCCGATCGCCCTCAATGCTGTCCACGTCCCTACAAAGCGCGGCCGCCCGGGTTAGACAGACGGGAAAACGGGACGCGCTGCAGCCCGCAGCAGCCGTAGCCGGGACTCGGCCTCGGTTCCCCCGCGCGCTTCTCTGCGCCAGCACGGAGCCGCCAGGGGCGGGGCGCCAGCAGACCACGCCTCCCGGGTGGGCGGGGCCCGGCCGCCGCGGGGCCGTTGGTTTCGCGGTGGAACCTTGGCGGCGAGGGCTGCGCGCGCCGGGGAAGGCTTTGCGGCGGCGCGGCCGGGGCGGCGGGCGTCCTCGGCTCGGCTCCCGCCCGGGCGCGCGCGCGCAGCCCCCTCCGCGGCCCCAGGCAGCCCGAGGGCCGCGAGGCCGCCGAGAGACCGGACGCCGCCGACCGCGCAGGAGCCGGCGGCGGGAGCGCGAGCTGCGGCCCGCGGCGGCGCGGCAGGTAAGGGGGCGGGCGGGCTCCGGGGTCCTCTCGGTCGCCCCTGGCCCCGACCGCCTCCCGGACCCCGGAGCCCCCAAACCCCGCGCGACTTCCCCCTGGCTCCAGAGACCTCCCGGGTCTGGCGACGTCAGGGCCGAGTCCCCGGAGACCTCTGTAACAGAAACCTTCAGGATTCGTTCAGGACCGGCCCCACGGTCTCCTCGGAACCCCTCCGGCCATGGCCTTCCCCACCATTCCCGGCGGAAGTCCTCGGTGCAGTCTGTCCTTAGCGCCCCCCCAGCCCTTCGGGGTGACCCCAAGGCCCCACCACCCACGGGGTCCCCCTGCCTGTCTGTGCCACCTGCCCTGACGTTTCTGCCTCCTCCGCTCAGACTTGAGTCTGTTGAAGTGCGGGGCTTCGGGGCACTCATGGAAATGTACTGGGAGTTTGAATTGTTAGTAATAGGAAAAGGTGTAAACTTGTAACCGGTCACCATGGAGGCACTGCCTTGCCTGGACAGAGCGTGCGATTTCAGGCCCTGCATGTGCCAGACACCGGGACAGGCTTTAACTTTTAAGGCTCTGGTGAGACCATGGGTGGAGTGAGGGAGGTGGGCGAATCAGGGCCGTTTGGAGTTGTCTGCTCATTCTGAGAGCGAGCAGTGTTGAGTTTTTCTTAAGTGCTGGAAGTAGGGCAGTTTTGAACGCCTGATGGGTTGTTACCATGCACAGGCTTGGTCAGTTCCTAATAGTCAAGAGGCCAGGCTGCGGTAGAAAGGGCTTGATTAGGATGCGCTAGCTGAACGCAGCTGCGTGGAAGTGAGATTCTCGAGAAGAGGTAAAGTTAAGGAGGGCATCTTAGTGGGGAGGTGGCAGGGAATAGATGGGCTGGTTCTTGAAGGTAGAGGCCAAGAACCTTGCCAGGGTCATTCAGGTGAAGGCAGCAGACAGCATGTGGAAAGGTAGAGCAGAGAGCTCAGCAGGAATAGAGCTTTGTCCTGGGGGTGTGGCTGGAGTTGTGGTCTATGACCTTACTGAATGAGTGAGGTGGCGTGGAAGGAAGTAGTGGAGAACCAGCGCACCATGCCCTTAGGTCTTTCTGGAATCACTCCTTCTGCTAATGGGCCCTGGTAGATAATCCAGCTGGTAGAGGTGGTTGGTGGGGAGGAGTAAGGGAAGCATTTCCAGTAGAGATGAGAAAGGGAGAGGAGTTTTGCAGAGTGCAGGGTGAGAAAAAACACCCGAGAGTCCGGCCAGGACCCACTCATAGCATGCTTCCAAGGCTGAGCAAGTTAGAAAAGCAAGAGAGCATTGAAGTGTTTAAGGAGCAGAGTAAAGTGGGTGGTACTGGGGAGACTTGTTTGGAGGGAGCAAGACCATGTGAGAGATAGGGTGACCTGGACCCAGGTGGTGGCCTCCTGGGCTTGGCAGAGCTTCTGAAAGTCCAGGCCTAGAAGACAGCCTGGGAATTGACATGCAGACTTCTAGGTGAGGTTTTGTTCGTTTATCCATAGGGTGTGTGGTCACCTTAGAGCTTCATCAGGTGACAGTTTGTGTCACAGTGAGCCTACTGGAGTTGCACATGTCACACAGTGGGGTGGGTGGGGGAAGGGGCCTTATTCTCAGAGGTGGCCAAGTTCATGCTGACCTGGGGGATCCTGAAGGAAATGGCAAGCCTTTGAAGGAGAGATGAATTTGAATGAGTCAGAAATGTCACTGGAGACAGTATGGGGCAGGAACTGCTAGTGGGAGGTTTGAGTGTCCAGATAAATTGTGAGACTTTGAAGCAGTGGCTGACTTATGGATTAGAAGGATTAGGAAGAAAGAGTTACAGGACGCCCTCCCTTGAAGTCAGGCCTGGGCGAGGGCCAGGGATTGCCCCGTGTGATGACTGGCAGCCTGTCTGCTGTCCAGGAAGACTTGGGTCACAGGGGAGCTGGAGTGTTTTGAGTGTTCCCCGTAGTTTAATGCACTAGATAGGGAGGCTGTGCCGTCACAAACTGTGGTGTCACAGGAGCACACTGCTCCAGCCTTTGTTCTTGTGTTGTCCTTTGAGTGTTCCCAGTCACCCTAGGCGGTAGATGGTATTGCTCCTTTTACACATGAGGAAACAGGCTCTGAAGGAGGGGCTGCCGATGTACGGGGTGGCGCAGCCAGGACCTGTTGACCAGGTGCTTCCTACTGTAGCCTCTTTGCTTTCCCCAGGGAGCCCGAAGCTTAGTCTCCCTGTGGGAGAAAGGAGTGGGGAGGTGTTGTCTTCCTCCTTTGGCCTCCTTGTCTAGTCCCCGCTACAGTTAATACAGTCAGTAATGTGACGAACCAGTAAAGACCAGGGAAAAGTCTTGTGAGCTGGTTGGTTTCTCGGGCTTTCCTAAGTGCTGATCTCTCTCAGCATTTCTGGAGAATGCGTGGAGTAAGAGCAGATGAAATTGCAGATTAGCCAAACTGTGCCCCCTGTTATGTGAGAAGATTGGTGGTCAGGAGGGGAATGAAGGCCTGCGTTGGAGTTTTCACAGTGAACCAGACAGCGCCCAGGAGAGGGGAAAAGTCTGGGACACGAGCCGGGAGTGAGTTTACCACTTATTCCTATCCCTTGGGGGATGCTGACCCGGTCATTGCCTCTGTCTCCTTGTCACCTCAGAAAAATGAGGGTACTGGGTATCCATAAGCTTTCAGACCCCTCTGGACTTCTGTAGTTCACATTTCATGGGAGATTGCTTTCTAGAGCACTTCTTACAGATCCTCTTGGGATGGGTGGGTGCTGGAGGATTAGTGTGCCTTGGCCTTGATTTTGTTGTGTTAACATCACTGGCTTATTAAGTAACACAGCTGCTTCGGTTATGCGACGTGTCATATCTGATGGGCAGATCGTAAAACAAAGAATGGTTTCCTGGATGGCAGGTTCCCAGTAAAATATCAGGTGTATTTGTTTGCCCTTCCAGGCTGTGCTGATGGCAGGAGAACAGGTGCAAGACCACACTCTGGTGGCAGCCACCTTCAAGGCTCACTGTCAGTGTGGGCCAGTGGGTTGCTTCATGGGGTTCAAATGAGATGAGCCATGGAAAGTGTTCCGTGTTAGACCTAATAAAAGCTCAAAAAATGGCATGATTAGTGTTGCTGTTTGAATGAAACTGAACTTTAACTTTTTTTTATTTTCATGGCACTGGGGATGGAACCCAGGGCCTCACACGTGCTAGGCATGTGTTCCATGCTCAGCTACAATCCAGTCCCTACTTTTCTGTTACTGGTAGGTTTTGCCTTTTCTCAACTGGGGGCAGTGAGAAGGTTTCTCAACTGGGACTTGGCTTCCCAAGGCCAGTTAACACGTTCTGATAATTAGGCAACTCTGTCATAGTTCATTTCAGCTGAATAAAAAGTAGTCAAGTAGGAGGTGTTGAAATTAAGGGTTTTTCTGTAAATTGAAGAAAGCAGTTCACCCTGAAGATCCCTTATTACTGATACTGGTCAAAGTTAGATTTTACTAGAACCCTGGTTAAAATGACATGTGGTTATTGCGATTGTCCTAGAAAAGCTAAATTGGAGGCCTGCTGTTGTTGGCTTATTTCACAGTTGACTGAGTACATTTCAGGTGTTCAGCTTGCTTAGTTTCTGCAGCGGCCAGGCCAGTGAGGTGGCATTCAGTTCACCTTGGGCAGATTGGGAGACTGAGCTTGGGAGAGGTCTGGCCAGGGAATGGTGGTGCTTTCTTGACTGCAGATCCGTTTCCCTGCCTCGTCCCCAGTGCTGCTTTGGGTACACTTGTGTTTTGGGGGCCACGCCTCTCTTTTGCAGTCTGGAAGCTTAACTTGTCACTTTGTGCCTTGCTTCCAGTTCAGGTGCAGCTAGGCATGCGGATCATGCTCACCTGGAATATCTAGCAGCTGGACCCAGCTGGTTCATTTGTGGTCAGAAACATGACTGCCAGGTGCGATTTATTTCTCCATCTCCACCTCAGAGGTCCACATAGGAAGCCAGATTGCAGTGAGAAAGGAGGACTTGGAATGGGGCAGAGTAAAGGGAGCTGGGTTTGAGAGGGCTGGGAGACCTGTGGGAAGCACTTGCTTGAAGGCTCCTGGTTTTCAGACCTGCCTGGTGTGGTCAGATGTGGGCAGGGGGACTTGGAAGATCTCAGACCCCCTAGTTCTGTTGGTTAAATCTCCAAGTCTCCTGTCTCCTTCAGCACATTTAAATGTACCACTCTAAGTGTGGTGACTGTGCTCATGGTGGCTGTGTAGTCACCTGTGTTACCTGGCCTTGTTTTCAGGGTATTGCATGCATCGGCTCATTGGTAGCCATAGTGACCTTGTCTGACTTTCACTGGATTTCTGGGGTCTCTGTATCCCATCACTTTTTGAACTGAGTGCAGGTGAGCTGAAGATGAGTGCTTGGACGTGCACCTGCACATTTCCTGTGTAAATGTGACCCTGCCTCTCCTGCTGTGTGAGGGCTTTATTTTGCCATCTGCATGTCCCTCTTCCTTCTTCGTGAGCAGGTGCTGCGTGGCCTGGAAGTGTGCAACTCCATGGTTTTTACACTGCTGAAAGCCCTGTGAGAACTTATAGAAATAAATTAGAAGGTTTGTTTTAAAGAAAATTGTTGAGGGTCCCCCAGACTCAAACACTTCCGATTAACTGTGTTTCTTAAATAACAGTGTAGCTTATAATTGAAAGTGAATAATTTAGTTTTTTTGTCCCCCCCCCCTTTTTTAATGAGAGAGGGACAGAGAGAGAGAATCAATTTTATTTAGTTTTTCATGTGGCTCTGATTGCTCCATCACTTAGTTGTGTACATAGTGCTGATACCTGCGTCCTCGCACGCTCCAAGCAAGCACCGTAACCACTGAGCCACCGCTCCAGCCCCTTGTTTTCCCCCTTTTAGCCTTACTATTAAGTCCCAAGTTTTTGATTCTATAGCTATTTCAAAAAAATTGACACAGGTGCATTAAAATAGGTTTGAAATCATAATATAGAGCTTATGTGTATTATTAATGTTAATATTGGGATGCTGTTATATTATTGTAATTATATTTTTACTATATAATTCTATTGTATTACTCTATTAAATTTTTATAGGAGTTTCACATCTGGGACGAGGGGACACAATGGTTTAATAATTAGCATCGTTGGTAAATATATACCCCCATCTGGAAAACTTTTTTTTTTTTTTTTTTTTTTTAGAGAAACGGTTTTTAGTTTTTCATCTGTTTTTTTTGCTCTGACAGTTGTATATATGGTGCTGGGGTTTGAACCTCAGTCCTCGTACATGCCAGGCAAGCAAGACACCACTGAGCCACCTCTACAGCCCCCTGCACAGCTTTATGGCCACCCAGGATCCTCTGGCTTCCGTGGCGCCCTGGTCTCCTCGATTGCTCTGTTCTTGGTGGCAGCATAGAATGGTGGTGGTAGCAGCAAGCCTCTCTGACAAGTTGTGTGGCTCCATGCTGGGGCCTGGCTGGTTTTGCTGAGTCTCTCCTGCAGTTGTCATCTGGCTGCCTGACTGGCGCAGAGTGGTCCAAGGCAGCTTTGCTTCTCGTGGGTGGATGGTGTCAGGCAGGTGGTGGCAGGTCATCTGCTCCATGACATTCATTCTCTCAGGAGCCAGGACTGGGCTTTGCAAGGCAGTGTTGCAGAAGACAGGCTCTACTGTCAAAGCACTTCTCAGACTTCTGCTTACATCTGTTTGCTGATATGCTAATGACTAAGCTGAGTGAAGATGCGAGAGGCCTGATCTTGGTGGCGGAGGGGTCCCCAGCAGTGCACCACAGTGGGTTAGGGCTAGGGATTTGCATTGCTCGCTGTGTGAAAATCACAGTTTTACTTTTTATAGTTGGCCATGTTTTGAATTGGAGTCTGAACGTTTATTTGGCTCTGGGTGCTTGTATTCTTTATCAGGCAGTCTCTAGCTGCTGTGTAGCTGGTTTATGAAATGCTCGTGATCTCATACTCCAAGCAGAGAACATCCTGGTAAGATCCGCCCACACACACACACCAGAGCTGGGGATGGAACCCAGGACCGCGTGCATGCTAGGCAAGTGTTCTGCCACTGAGCTACGCCCTAGCCCCCTGGAAAGCTTTTATTAAAGCTTTGGATGGGAAGGCCACCATCCGCTTTTAAGAGTCTGCATGGAAGCCTGATTTTGCTTTCAGAAAATGCTGATAGGTCCTTGCAAAAAAAAGGGTTGCTATGATGACTTGGCTTTGGGTCTGCAAACTGGTGATGCCGTGATCACCAAGGAAACCAAAAGATGCAGTGTGCCTGAAAAGCCTCTGAAGGCTTTGCTGTCATCTGGACTCTGGTGGCTTAGAAGAGAGGCATTTGAGGTGGGAGCAGAATGCCAGAGGCTTGACTGTTCCTACTGAAACTTCTGGTATCAGGCCATAGAAATCTCCCTCCTGGACCTTGGTTTCAAAACGAGAGGAGATTTAGGGTAATCTCCAGGTTATTATAAGATTTGGCTCTGATCTCAATGCTGTTGAAAAACGGGAAATGAAGTAATGTCCTTAAACAAGTAGTGTTTATAAAGGACTGTAAATGTCTAAATATGGGCAGCTATGCAGTTCATCATTGCAGAGTTCCTCTGCCAAGTTTTAATGTTGCTGGGTACTTCCCTGGTTGGCTGCTTTGATCTTTAGAAGTCCACATGAACCTTAAATTATGGAGGCCTTTCTGCCTGTTGAGCAGAAAGCTAGCTGGGGAGCCAGTTCTAGAACCTCTAGATCAGGCTGAGAATGAGGTTCAGAGCTCAAGCCAGTAGCAGCCTGCCCAGGAGCGTGCTCTCTCACCTGTTAACTGTTGTAAATAATGACAGCTTGTTCTCATGGGAAACTTTGAAATCACTTAATTTAAGTACAGTCTGCAAAAGTATGATTTGTTTGTACCTTTTTGCATATGTGTAAATACAATATTTAGGTTTTGAATTTGTAACTAATCCATGCTTATGTGAAAAATCAAAAGCAGATGAACAGCAATTGAACTAGAGATTTTTAATGCTTTGTTGTGATAACAACTTAGGGCATGTGGTTTGTTAACTTATTCTCAAGTGTAGAGAAGGCTGAGACAAACGACTCCTTCCTACAGGCCTCAGGGAGTGGGTTATTTTGAGGGGCTGAGTGGGGAGGGCATAGGATTAGTCTGCTGGTGAGCAGCTCCTTGACCTTCAAATAACATTGAACAGCAGTGACTCCTTGCACTCTGCCCCCTGGGATAGGTTAGGAAAGGAAGGCGGGGCGCTTGCATCCACGGGCGAGCTTTGGCTCAGCAGTTTTAACTCACAGAACAGTTTTCTTCGATAGTGTCCTGAACCTTCAGAACTCAGCTAATTAGCAGGAATCCGTATTTCATAGTTGGTAAAGCTGGGGCCTGATGAACAGTAAGGCTAGTCACTGAAGGCCCGGGCTGGGACCCTGCTGCTTCTGTTGTCTAGTAGAGGGGTCCTGCTGTAGAGTGGAGAGTCAACATTTGTTACTTTCCTTAGAACATTTCTAGAGGGTTTGACCTTGTATGACTGATGGGAACTCTGCGCTCGAAGAAGGGGAGCCAGCCTCCCCCCTGCCCCCCCGCAGTGACCACATCTGTGAGCCTCATTTTCTTGGTGTGTGGTTTCTTTGTGTTGGGGGACGGTCGTGTGCAACTCAGGAGTTTCTGAGCAGTGAAGCCTCCCACCCCCCGCCCCCGCCCCTGGGAAAGTGAATGCGTGCTCTTAGAGCCCAGTGTTTCAAGGGTCACCTTAGGATCTCACTATTTCCACAGCCTAAAAGTGATCAGGCTGATCGGGCCTTGCCCCCTTACCCTGGAGAGCTGTTTTTGTTGGCTGATTCTGACTGAGGGGAAAAGGACACCCGTGAAGGGGTGGTTTTCAGTCCGTGCTGGTTAGCATGGAGCAAGGCAGGAGCCTCACTTGTGTGACCTCTGGTGCTGGAGCTGGGCAGGGTGTGCCTGGAGTCCTGCAGTGCTGGGCGCTTGAACTTGGCCATTCTGCTGCTCAGAAGCCTGTCCTCAACAGACAGTTTCAGAGACAGAAAGCAACTGTGTCCCAAGCAGGTCATTGGAGTATTAGCCTACTAGTGTCCTGCCTCAGATGAAGACAGTGTATCGTGTGCTAGAACTTCATATGTGTAGCATTATATTTACAGTTATGGTTTTTAATAACAAGGAAACTTTTATAATGCATGAAAAAGTGGGGAATGTACCAGCTTCTCAGATGACTTAAAAATTAAGTCAAGTCTAGAGGGAAATATACAGCTGGTAATATTTATTGCTCAGAAGTAGTAGGGGTATAGCCCGTTTAAATTTGATTTTTCTCGGTTTACAGTAAATATTGTGGAATTGAGGGTGAGCTGATTTTGGAAAATCAGTAGACTATAGAGAGAGCGTGGTGGAGAGAGACTGTGTGGGCTGCTTTACGTCAGCTTTGGCGATTTCTCTGGACTAGATCTCAGTTGGCCAAGGGCAGGCCTGGCACCTGGGAGTGGTGCTGGCGCTGGGGGTGTCAGGTCCTGCCTCAGGCGCTCCGCTCCACACTTCCTCTGAAAAGCGTGCTGGCTTCCCTTTGTTATGCCACTTGTCATTTCCTTCCTTTGGTGAGTCATTTGTGTTCTTGTCCCCTGGGAGTTCTTCAGACTGCTGTCTGGAAAGAGCCCCTGCGAGTGAAGACCCCTGTGTCAGCCTTCCTTCCTTGCCAGTCTGACCAGAGGATGGTGCATCTGAGCAGCCTGAAAAGTTGCAGGGTTGGACGGGCAGGTGTGGCTTGGAAACTTGGCTGTGTGCTTTGTAGATGGAGATGCAGGACGATCGATTTTCCTTTCAGCTTTAATTCTCTTGCAGGGACTAACACTGAACCTTTTAACTGGGAAACAGAAGTGCCTTCTGATTAATTTTTCTCTTTAGGATTCACAGATGGATTCGGTGGAAAAGACAACAAATAGAAACGAACAGAAATCAAGGTAAACAAAGTGAGCAGGCAGGCTTGTTGCCCTCATGTAGCGCCTGTCTGCTAAGGTGAAAGTGACACACAACTAACACTGGGCCAGGAGGGGACCTCCAGGGCTGGTTACCAGGCTGCGCCTCAGCACGGAGCGTCCGGGCAGTTTTCTGCCTGAAGAGGCATTTGAAGCCAGACCTCCCAGCCAAGCAGCAGTACTTAGAGGGTGGGAGAATTCCTAGACTCCAACAGAGAGGAAGTCATGTCATGTTGGCTGTTGTCAAGTGAGGCAGGACGAGGAGCAGGAACAGGTAGGGTTGATAGGTGGTAGAAGGCCTGGCCCTGTAAGCAGGGATCGTCTTGTCATTACAGTGCCTTTTCAAGCTGCTTGCAGGCTTGAAGGAATGAAAATGGCTGTGCTCTTGGTTCACAGATAGATGTAAGCACGGACTTAGCACCATGGGTGACTCGAGGTAATTGAGCACAGCTGTCCCATGTCCTTTATGGAGTGAGGGTAGAACCTGTCAAATGCCTAATGAAGGAGGGTACAAGCTTGGTCTTCTGGGAGTACCGAGGAGGGCAGAATGTGGGTAGGGACAGGACACATGTGGCTGAGTGGGTGTTCACACTCTCCCCCTCCTTTGTTTTTAAGTAGAAAGTTTCTAAAAAGCCTCATCCGGAAACAGCCCCAGGAGCTGCTCCTGGTCATCGGGACTGGAGTCAGTGCAGCGGTGGCCCCGGGGATCCCTGCCCTCTGCTCGTGGCGGAGCTGCATTGAGGCGGTCATCGAGGCTGCAGAGCAGCTGGAGGTGCTGCACCCGGGAGACATTGCCGAGTTCCGGAAGAAAGTGATGAAGGACCGGGACCTGCTGGTTGTGGCCCACGATCTGATCCGCAAGATGTCCCCTGTGAGTCTCAGCAAGTCCTCAGGCTTCACGGGGCAGCTTTTGGTTCTGGATCAAGTTGGGTGAAGTCTGTGAACCTAATGTTAGACCCTGCAAGCCCACGTGGTGCTCGGTTCTCAGCAGAGTTGGGCTGAGGAGCCAAAAATCTTTTAGCCCACAACAATGTCATTCTTTGGAACAGGGTGATGAGCTGGCCCATAGTAAGGGGCTTAACTGCAGGGTTGGCCCTGGATGCTGTCACCCTGCTTTGGGCTTTGTGATTTTGTATGATTTGGTGCAGGGCTGTCCTGCAGGTAGATTGTGATCTAAGTAGCAGGCCACGTCATCAGGTGGTGTTGGGCCCCAGACGGCATTTTAAGGTGCGAGAGGGTCCAACTCCTGTCTGGGTGGAGACGATGTAGATTAGCAGGCACATTTGGTGATATAGGGGCAGTTACTGAGAGATGCCCTTGAGCCAGGGGTGTGAGCAGCAGGAAGTCTGTAAGTCTTGGGGCTCCAACAGCCAACATGAGAAGCAACAGGGTGAGGTGGGACAGGTTCTGAGCTCCTGAGGCAGAGGTGGTGGTAAGGTCCAGGGCAGGCAGTACTGGGCAAAAGCCGGGCTTCCTGGACAGTGTGAGGCTGCTCTCCCCGCTCCTCTGGCTCCTCACAGCAGAGTTGTGTTTGCGGTCACCACTTCCTTTCTTCTCTCAAGCCCACCCCAACCTGACTTTGCCCCCATCATCTACCATGCCCGTTGGTGCCACATCCAGGGGCAGTATTGGCCCCGCTCCTTCTGACTCCCTTAGCAACTGACAGACACTGCCTCCTTTCTCATTTAAGATACTCTAAGATGGTTTCCACCAGGAGAGGAAATCAGCACCTGTGCAGTCTTGGAGGGAAAGCCAGGTCTCCACCAGGGTCATCACAGCCCCCACCACAATCTGGCCCAGGTCACTTCACTCTCTTCCTGACTCTCCCTGTCATGCCTCATCTCCAGCAGGGCCCCTCACTGACCTTCGCACCTGCCTGGGCTTTCCCCCAGGACCTTTGCACTTGTCCTTCTCCCCTGCTTGGAACACTCTGGAAGCTCCTGCCCCCCCAGGCCCTGCCCATCCCCTTGGCTGATCCTCCCTCCCTTGAGGGACCCATCCCCCTTCTCCACCTTACTTTCCCCATTGTGTGATTCTGTTTATAGTCAGATTTCCCGTTCCTCTGAATGTTATTTTTGTGCGTGTGTTTATGGTATGAAGAATTGGACCCAGGATGCTGTGCATGCTAGGCAAGCACTCTACCACTGAGCCTCATCCCCAGCCCTCTTCATTTTGAAACAGGGTCTCGCTAAGCTGCCTAGGCTCAAACTTGAAATAGGATTATAGATGTGCACCATGGCACCCAGCTCCTCCCTATTTTAATAAAGTCCCCGAAGGTGGACTGTCTTCCTTTTTAAAAACTGCTATATTGCCAGACACAGTTGCTGTAATCTCTGCAACCCAGGAGGCAGGCCAGCCTCAGTAACTTGCTGAGACTCTGTCACAAAATAAAAAGAACTGGGGATGTAGCTCAGTGGTAGAGCACCCTTAGATTCAACCCCAGGATCAGGAAAAAAAAAAAAAAAAAAAAAGTATCAGCTGCTGTATCTCCAGCGCCCAGAGTACCAACGATGTAGGAGTGCAGTAGCCGTTGAACTCTGATGTTTTTGTAACTTTTGCTCCACCTCTCCATAGCGTACAGGTGACACCAAGCCCAACTTCTTCCAGGACTGCCTGATGGAGGTTTTTGATAGCCTGGAGCACCATATTCAGAACCCTGTGGTGCTAGAGTCCATCCTCAGCTTGATGGACAGGGGCACCATGGTGCTGACCACCAACTACGACAACCTGCTGGAGATCTTTGGGCAGCAGCAGAACAAGCCCATGGAGTCCCTGGACTTGAAGGACAAGATGAAGGTAGGACCGGGTGGGCGGGTGGAGGGGCGGCTCAGCAGGCACTGCGTGGGCCTGGAAGAGTGTTCGCTCGAGGCAGCGAGTGCCACGACTGCAATGAGTCAGTCCTAAGTGCCCCAGCAGCCAGGGCCAGAGGGCTGTGCCTCTGCCTCTCAGGACTTCTTCGCTGCCACTGTCGTTTTCTTTCCATGGTCTGTCCAACGTGCCTGGCGTCTGCACTCACTCATTTTAGCAAAGAATAAGAGCAGAATACCCACAGCCCCACTGCGGTGAACTTTTAACAAATGGGCATTTTAAGTTTCGAATCTTCCTTTTTTCTGTGCACATTACCTTGGGCATTAAGATGTCATTAAGATGTTTTGTTTGGTACTGGGAGTTGAAACCAGGGATGCTCTGCCACTTAGCCATGTCCCCAGCCATTTTGAAAGTTTTGAGGCTGGCCTCAGATTTGGAGTCCTTCTGCCTACCTTCTGAGTAGCTGGGGTACCTGGCACTTTGCTCTGTGTGATTATAGTTGGCCATCTGATTAATACTTTTTTCTATATGTATTTTTCCCTTGATGTGAAGATAATGCGTAGAGGAATTAAAATGTAACCATAATTTCGAAGGTCCCCATCCCCCTCTGAAGCCATCACTCCTACCGGTTTGCTATAACTGCAGATAATATTTTACAGCCATCTGTCTTTAAGTTCTTGTTGAGGTACTGTGACAAGAGTAACTAGTGCCAGCAGCCAAGTTTCTGTGTTTTAAAGATATGATTTATAAATTAAAATATCTCCCTTAACTCTTTCCAAGGTAGGTCTGAAAACCATGAGTGTAATCTAGGTGTTTGCTCTTTCTGTCCGTCTGAAGTAATACCATGTTGGCTTGGTTTTTGATAGGTCCTCCAGTGGGCCAGAGGCCACATGAAGTATGGAGTTCTTCATATTCATGGCTTATACACAGACCCCTGTGGCATGGTATTGGATCCGTCGGGTTATAGAGATGTCACTCAAGACCCAGAAGTAATGGTACGCTCCTCCGTCTTCCTTAGCCCTTAGCTGCACCCCCTGGGGATTTTGTGGTGGCCACCAGTCATTTGGCTGCTGCGTGAGTTCGTCAGGGCCACTTCTCAACATTCTTGGCTGTTTCCAGGCCCTGGCATGTGTCGAACAGATGCTCGGTGCTCATTTGCTGCCAGAAGGAGTGCGCAGTTCTTGGGGAGGCAGAGATCTGCTCGCCCCCTCTGCAGCACCTGTCACCGAGGGAGCCGGTGAGAGCCAAGTGTGCTGCACTCTGGGTCTTGCTGGCCACGATCCTCTCCTTCCTCTGCTTGGCAGTCATAGCCTGGTTTTGAGATGTCATTCTCTGCGAGGCTTTCTTGGTGCCCTCCGCGGAATGAAGTGTGGAAAAGCTGCGTGTCCCAGCACGTTCAGAACACGTGTGCCCAGCACGGAGGCTTCAGCCTCTTCGTGGGTTCATTTGCCAGCTCAGGCCAGGTACCTGTTCCTTAGTGCTTCTCCAGCCTGTACCACTGGGGACAGGGTGTCCGCAGGTGAGCGATGGGGCGGTTAGAACCAGCTGCTGGCTGGTTGTGAGAAAGGCTGTTGTATGGTGCCTGCCGAGGGGTCCGCCCGTCTGAAGTGCTGCTGCTCCACCTTTGGGTCACTGTCACTTCTTCCTTAGCTCTGTTGCTCTCACTCCCCAAAACTGTCCACCTCTGCACCGGGGGAAACATTCCATCTATGGTCCATTGATTGACATTAATTTCAGGGTGTTACATGTGCATAATTTTGAGCTGAAAAAATGTCAGTGTTGTCACTTCATGTCTTAGTAATTTAAGATTGTACGTCATTCTGGAGTTGAGTTGGGTGTTACTTCAGTGCGTTCACACTGGCCCCTGATTGCAGGTACCCTGCGTGGCCAGGAAGAGGCTCCCTGAGCTTGGTTGAGAGATGGACTCTGAGCCCGACTCTGGCCCTGGTTGCCCAGATCACTGCTTGGGGTTTGCCAGGCACCACGTTGGGAGTGCATCACCTTTCTAACGCTCTTCGGGGGTGGCTCTGGGGAAGCCCAGCGGGGGCAGGGTAGACAAGCACATGTGAGACTTTGTTAGGCTTTCACCATCTTTCACACAAACACCTCGATTTCTCTTGGCTTTTCACAGGAAGTTCTGCAGAACCTGTACCGCACCAAGTCCTTTCTGTTTGTGGGATGTGGCGAGACCCTGCGTGACCAGATATTCCAAGCTCTCTTCCTTTACTCTGTGCCAAATAAGGTGGACTTGGAGCACTACATGGTGGTGCTCAAGGAAAACGAAGACCATTTCTTTAAGCACCAGGCGGATATGCTTCTGCACGGAATTAAAGTGGTATCCTATGGGGACTGTTTCGACCATTTCCCAGGATATGTGCACGACCTTGCCGCTCAGATCTGCAAACAGCAAAGTCCAGGTATGGAGTTTTGTCCTCACGTTCTGAGTACAAAATTCATGGTTTTTGTTTTTGTTTTTTCCAATTGCTACCCCTCCCCTTCAGAGGAATAATTCACATACCATAAAATTCACTAATATTCTAGTTATTATTTTTTAGAAATGTCTCGGTAATTAAGATTGAAGATCAGGGCAGGAGGCGTGACAGTGACAGTCTGTAAGCAGAACTTGGAAGTGATATTAAAGTACATACGTGCACGTGAATGTCAGGCACATCTATTCAAGTTTCAGGTTGCCATAACCAAGAAAGAAAACTACAAGACAACTTTTATCCGTTGTGAACGTAAAACCTTAAAGGTGCAGGTACCTTAGGCCCTTATCCTGTCACCACATTTCAGAGCTAAATATCTCAACCCTACACAAAGATTTTTAGGAAGGCTTTAATTTCTTCTTTGAAGTATATTTCCCCTGTACTTTGTGTCTATCTGAGTCACCCTCCTTGATCTCTAGGGCAGGAGCAGGATAACTGGGAACTTCTTGGACCTCCTTGTCTTGACTTGAGGGAGCCAATGGCTTTGAGCTGGGTGTCGTAAGACATGGGTGACGACAGGTGTGGAAAGTTCTGTATCGGCTGTCCTCTCACAGTAACGGAGACCCATCTACCCCACCCACAGACCAGCGAGCGTGGGAGATGCGCATACCCAGCCACATGATTTCTCACTAACATGCTCTCGAAATTGCCAATAATTAGCGAAATAAGCTGATTCGAGTTGCATGTCCATGAATAAAAGCATAATCGGAGCAGTAGCAGGTTTCTTCAGTTTCTTCCTAGGGGCGAGGAGGGAAGTCATGCTTCCTGAGCTTGGCTATGTGCACAGCTCTGTGGAGAGACGGTGTGCTGTCCCCAGGTGCCCTCACTCCTGTGACCTCCTGGAAGAGCAGGATCCGTCTGCTTTGGCTTCTGGAGAATACAGCTGAGGGGCTTCCTGTCTCCGCTGAGGTTCCTTTCCAGGCCCTGGCAGCTGAGTAGATTTCAACAAACTGCAGAGGACTGAGGGGTCATTCATGTTTTTAATCTGTGACTGTCGTGAAGGACATTCGTACTCACATTCATGGAGCAGCGCTCCTGATGGGAGAGAATGCCACTGACAGTGACTGTGACATTAGTGACGAGCCATTATGGGTACTGAGTAGTGCTGGATGTGCCAGGAGGAGCAAAGAGGGCAGTGACTGGCTCAGCGCCAGCACGGTGGCCCTAGAGCAGCCCTCGCCTCTGTCACCGCTGGCCAGAGGGGGAGGGTGCCCCGGCTCAGACGCTGCTGACTGTCCTTTCCTCTGCAGATGCTGAGCGAGTGGACAGCACCACATTATTAGGTAAAGCGGATCTTGTTTGTGTGTGTCTGTTTTTTTAAGAGGGAGAGAGAGAATCAATTTTTTTTTTCTTTTTTAAGGGGACAGTGAGAGAGAGAAGCAATTTTTATTTAGCTTTTCATGTGACCTTTATTCCTTGGACACTTCCTTATGTACGTGGTGCTGGGTTTGAACTCGCATACTTGTGCATGCCAGGCAAGCGCCGTAACCACTGAGCCACCTCTCCTGCCCTGAGAGAATCAATTTTATTTACTTTTTCATCTGGCCGTTTTTCTCAGACACTTAGTTTTGTACGTGGTGCTGGGGTCTGAACCTCATGCTTGCCAGGCAAGCGCTCCAACTGCTGAGACACCGCTCCAGCCCCATAAGTCTTTTGTTTTTTGCCTCCACATCCCGTTACCTTTCTGTCACTATTTGTGATATCATGAAAGCTCTTTCTCACCTTAAGTAATTACCTGTATTAAATAGCCCCCTGAGGAGGATACAGAGCAACGCCTTCAGACTCCCTGCCACATGGGGGGCTAGCGTCCCTCCCTGCAGTGGGAAGCACAGCTCAGTCACACGTAGGCCGTCTGCTGGCACCTGGGAATGACTTCTACATTAGAACCAAGAGGTACAGGCACTGGAGTGAGGTTCTGTTTATCTTACGTCATTCATAAAAGATACAGTAACCCAGGGTGACCTGTCTCTTCAGAGACTTTTCTAGTTATACTTGCTTGAAATGGAACAGTTCTCTTGCTGGGCTCCACTCTGCTACTGATGAGTTAACCAAACTGAGCAGCCACCTGTCCTGTGGGCAGGCTGGACAGCAGGTTTCTTCTCTCCTGAGTCAGGAGGGGCTGTAGGGAGTGGGCAGGGCCTCTGCTGTCCCTGCCTATGGGGCAGCATCTCAGCAGACAGGAAGGTGGGTTTTGGCATGGGGGTTGTTGGTGTCATGTTGGTGTGAGTGGTGGATGCGGGCAGGGCTCTGGAGGCCGCCTTCAGCTTTCCATCTCCACGCTGTCTGTGCTTTTTTTATCTGTGCTTCTGGGAGTCAGTTTTCATTAGAAAAAAGTCCTGACTCGATTGCTGGGCTCTGCAGCGCAGGGCAGGGACTGTTGGGCTGGTGCTTCAGTGAGACCAGGTTTGAAGTGGGTCCTTGGAGGGTGGGTTCGAGAGTGCTCCGCTTTTAAAACAAGTTTTCATCTTTCAGGTAATGCGTGTCAGGATTGTGCAAAAAGGAAGTTGGAGGAGAATGGACTTGAAGACTCCAAGAAACTGAGACAATCAGATACTGGTACCGTGTTGTCTCTTTGGTGGGGCCCTGAGGTCTGTCCTGTCGCTGGTGTCTACAGTCAGTGCTTTGCTTTGGTCCCATGGTGGGAGCAGTGATGCACACATTGGGTCAGAGAGCACAGAGGGAATTAGAGTGGAACCTCACTCGCCCCAGCTGTCCAGAGGTACCCCCTTTTACTTATTAAGAGAGAGGGAGAGAGAGAGATGAAGAGAGAATTTATTTAATTTTTCACATGGCTTTCGTTGCTCCCACACTTTGTTGTGCTCGTGGTGCTGGGGTTCAAACCCGTGTACTGTGCATGCCTGGCAAGCGCCATAACCGCCGAGCCACGGCTCCAGCCCCATTTAAGCATCTTCGACACTTCAGTGGACTGTTGATTTAGGAAAGGTGAGGGGGCGCACCCGTGCTGGACATCTGCTCCTTCGCCTCCCAGGTTCCAGTGTGTTATTTCGGGTCCTCAGCGGTGGGAGGTCAGGCGGCAGGATGCCAACTGGCTCCGATGGCCTCCCTGGCCCCTGCCTTCCTCTTCGTTCCTGAACCCCGGCATTCACTTTACCACCATCCATTATCTGGCTGTAAGTTGGAGAAGAAACGAGACTTTGTGGCTATGGCTTGATTCCAGAAGTTGGAAAATGAAAGGGTTTACTTAGTGAGAGTGGTGGGTACTGTTTCGGCTTGTGTGTGGCTGCTGTGCCAGGGGCAGGATGTGTGCTTGATATCAAAGTCCAGTGTGACTTTTTTTCTTTACATTCCATTCTCCCCTTTTTTACTATTTCATTTTGGAACCTTGATTATTCTTTCTGTTCTTTCTTCCCAGAATTAATATTAGTTGGGCCATCCTGGCTTGATTTCCACTCTTAGGTTTTCTCTCATGCCTCTTAATTTTTACTTTGTTTCCATTTTTTTTCAAAAAATTTGTGGGAGATATTCAAAATTGTATTTTGGCCCTTGGGTTAAATTTTGACATGTGTACTTAAATTTTCTGAGAGCTCAGGCTGGAGGTGTGGCTCAGTGGTTACAGCGCTTGCTTGGCATGCACAAGTACACGGATTCAAACCCCAGCACCCACGTACGCAAGTAAGTGTCAGAGCAATGAAAGCCATGTGAAAAACTCAATAAAAATTGATTCTATCTCACTGTCCTTCTCTCTTTAAAAAACTTTTTTTGAGAGCTCTTATTTTCTGATTTAACCTTTTTCCTAGCATCTGTTGTTTAGGGCTGTGATATCTTTTCAAATCTCTGGAGAATGCAAATATTCCATCTGATTTTATTCCTAAAAACATTGGATGGAAGAATTTTCAGATACAGGAGTTTATTTTTATTTTTTATATAAGAAAACCTCAGTAAAGCAAACACTTTTATAACAACCCCCCAACAATTTGTGAGAGGTTTGAAGCAGTATCGATTATTAATTGAATTTTCAAGGCAACTCCTCAGTGGCGGTGTGTGAACAGTGCTGTGGTAAGGGTTGAGGTTTCCTAATCTGACGTCCTCCAAACTCTGAAGCTTCTTGAGTATCAAGTCAGTGCTCAAAGTTTGGGATTCTGGAGCATCTTGGATTTCAGATTTTAAGTATGCTCAGTCCCCTTGAAGTCTGCGTAAATACTCCAAACTCCAAAAAAACTCAGAAATCTGAAATACTTCTGGCCCCAACCATTTGGCTATGGAATACTTGACCCGTACTGCATTTTTCTTCTATGCTGTAATCTGTTATAGATATGAAGATTCATAATGACTGCAGCTAACACAAAATAAAATAAGGCAGTCTTAGTTACGTATAGCATGAACTGTTGAAGTCACTGGTGGCCAGCGGGACCTGGCGTTTGTAGGGCTGCTTCTCCTTGGTGCATGAAGGGAGAGCTGGGGTCGTGCTGTGACGATGGCTCAAGGACAGCTGCTGCATCCTTTGCTCTAAGTTTTGTACACCTGTAGTGCACTTGGGAGGCACACGAATCTTTATGGAATTTTCATGGTGCTTTGGATAAAATTCTTTGAAATCTTTCAGCAAATATTTGGATTGTGAGTTCAACTGGTACAGACATCTGTAATTAAAATGAAACAAAAAGTAAAATCAGTGTTCTTCAGAGCTGGGCCCTATGGTGCATGTCTGTAATCCCAGTCCTCGGGGCGGAATGAGGCAGGAGGGTGGCAGGTTGGAGGCAGTCTGGGTAGCAGACCCTGTCGTGAAATGAAAAGTGGTGGAAGGTTCCCCACTGCAGAAGCAAAGCCACAGAAAACCCCGGTGTTCTCTGAATTCTTCCTGCGGGCAGATGCGTCTTCCCCGGGGCTCCTCCACTGCCTGCACTGTGTCATTTCCTGCTGCTGTTGTGTGTGATGTTGCTCGGATGCCCCTGTGACCTGCCGGGAAAGGCGCGTGTTTGGTGGACAGGGACTGTTGCCTGGTGGAGGTTGCCGCGGAGCAGTGGGAGCTCCGCCCCTGGGCGCCACCAGCACAGCACTGCCCTCTGTAGGCAGCGTCTGCTGAGGGAAGAGCCTTGGACTGCCGCGCAGGGCGCCTTGGCTTTTGCCGTGTGGGGCGAGAGGCCAGCGGTCATCTCAGTCCTGCTAGCCACGTGTGCAGCCTGCAAGCTTCGGTGCTCTCACACTGCACCAGGATCCTACTGTGTGTGCCCAAAATGTCCAGCCTTTGTCCGCCAAAGAAGGAAGACAGCATCCACGTTCAGCAGGTGGAGATTTCCAGATCTTTCCAAAGCTGGTCCTGGGTGGTGCTCATAACTGCAGGGCCATGTCTAGACAGCAGCTAGTTTCCACCGTGAACAAGGGGTGGGATGGGGGTTTCTGAAGTAGAAATCCTAGTGCAGGTTTGTCTTCAGCTGAACTTCAATGTTTGGTGTTTTTCTTAATTTTGTTTTTAAACAGATGATGCTGGAGGATCTTGAAATCCGTAAAACCAGTTAAAATATGCAACTTGAAAGCCAGCCTTCTGTAACCACAGTGCCATGCCCAAGCAATGAGGAATGTACAGAGGATTCCAAACGGGTCTCAATCCTCAACAGTCACATGCCCAAGAGCCACAGGCTGGGTGACAGCTCCACTGTATGTGTTTAGCTGCTGGGGAGTGACTTGGACACACTTCAGGTACACTTTGTAAGACTGATGGACTGCTACCTCAGGGACCAAATCAGTGGGAGGGGTGTCCCTGGTGTTCCCAATTCCTATTTGACATGCTCTCGTGTCGAGGTGACATTTTTCCTAATACAGGGCAAGAGTGAAGATTGTCCAAGCAACGGTAGTGGCCAAAGAGAAAGTAAGAACTAGACACTTAGAGTGATCATTTTATGTGGAACATCTGTTACTATAGAAAGCATTCTAAAGACATGTCGAGGCACTGGATCCACCAGTGAAGATGGCGTTTTTAAAGGTGGCTCCATCAGGAGGGCTTTGGAATTACATTATCTTAGTGACTTCTTTTCCAAAGAGATGGCAGGTCTGACTCTTGCTGAGAAGTGTGGAGTCTGAAGAGCCAGAGGGTCTTTTCCAAAGTGGCATTTAGTGTTGTGCAAGTTGTCTACCGTGTGACTGGTAGTTGAAAGTACAGGTGGGGCATGAGACGGGTTCTGAACTTTTAGATTTTAAGTTCCAAGCTTTCCAGGTCTTAATTCTCTGGGGTTAGGTCCAACCTTTCTGTTATCACTTTCCCACGGTTCATGTCAAGGGGAAGTGCAGAGTGGGGTGGGCAGAAGCTGGTGAAGGGCCCACCCACATGGAAACAGCAGTGAGGGCTTAAAACCAAAGCCCTGCTTGGTTTCAGTTGAGGTTGTCCA
Source organism: Aplodontia rufa (assembly GCA_004027875.1). Taxonomy (NCBI): domain Eukaryota; kingdom Metazoa; phylum Chordata; class Mammalia; order Rodentia; family Aplodontiidae; genus Aplodontia; species Aplodontia rufa. Next base: position 196,782 of record PVKS010000114.1, read on the forward strand.
TCTTTGATGTGACATTTCTTGCCAGGCCCTGTGACACTCCTATTGATGGCATTGTGACTCCCACAGTATCACAGGGAAAGGAAGCACAAGCGGTGTCAGGCTGGGATGTACAGGGAGACTTTCCAGTCTTTGAAGCATGGAAAACAAAACTTTAATGTCACTTTGCTCATAAATAAAAATTTCACATCAACTCTGTACATTCAGCTTTTCTTTAGTTGTGACAAGTCTTTGTAGAATGTATTTAATGAAAATCTTTAGCTCGAGTTACTACTTGGTTGTGAAATCCAGTAAAATTACTTCATTTGTTGTTTTTAAACTTTTTAAAACAGCAAACTATAAATTTCTTTTTAAAAAATAACGTTTACAAAGTGCAATCAGGAATGGATATCTGATTTTGAGTGTCGGGCAGAATTAACAGCAAAATGAACAGCATAGAAGGTGCTGTGGAGTAGGATAGAAAAGGAAAAGGAAATCAGAGTCCATCACAGAAGAGCAACGTGCCTGCTGTGTGGAAGGCCCTGATGATCTGTGGCTGTAATGTATGAATATAGTCTTGTTATAATTTTTTGGTACCAGGAAGTGAACTCAAGGGTGCTCTGCCCTGAGCAACATCCCCAGCCTGTTTTTTTTTTTTTTTTTTCCTTTTTCTTTTGACAGGGTCTTGCTAAGTTGCTTAGGGCCTTGCTAAGTTAATGAGGCTGGGTTTGAATTTCAGATCCTCCTGCCTCAGCCTCCCAGATCACTGGGATTACAGGAATGTGCCACCATGCCTGGTGTAGTGGCTTGTTTTATAGTGCAAGCTTATTCCAACATGCTTGATATTCTACAACCTGTGCACACGACATTGGTTTCATCAGTAAAGGGCACTGGCTGTAGTCTGGCATTGTTTATTTCCTGGACCTAGAATACCTGGCACATTTTAAGTGGCTGTTCAAGTCCTGTACCAGCCTCTCAGCCTCACCAAAGCCTGACGTGCTACCCTCAGGAAGCTTGCTGGTCCCTGTTCTTAGTGGTTATGGAAAGCTGCAGATCAGGGAATAGCACAAACTCCAAACCCTGCTGCTCTCCATGGCCCACTTGCTCAGTGGTTCCCCATGTGCTTTATGAACCTCACCCAGTAGGTGTGTTTCAGACAGCCCTCCTTGTACCCCTTGGGATACGTTTCCACAAGCAGCCGTTAGGGTTCTTCCAGGACAAAGTGCTATGTTGTATTTTTGTGTTTCTTAGCCACTTCATGGAGATGCTTTTTTTAGAAAGGGGGCAGTGAGAAGCAATTTTTAATTTAGATTTTCATTCCTTGAACACTTTGTTGTGTGTGGTGCTGGGGTTTGAACTTGTGTACTCGCACATGCCAGGCAAGCGCCGTAACTCCTGAGCCACCGCTCCAGCCCATATTCCTTTTTTATTTTTTTAAAGGTATCCTCACCCCATACTTTTGTAGCCCTGTGGTTTTCATTATGTGCTTTTGCATAACATGGTGGGGTTTGCTGCACAGAATCGACTGCTTTTGGGTCACTGACAGACAATGAGTAGGGTAAGGAAGAGTGAGAAAGGTCAGCCCAAGCAAGAGAGGAGTGACACCAGGTTCCTTCCGCACCAAAAGGGACGGTTCAGTCCTGATGTCGACATCAAGGCAGGGGAAGAAGCAGGTGAGCTGATGGTAAAGCAGTTAAGAACAAGGGAGGATACAACAGTGGTTTCTGCATCTGCAGGTGAGCTGCTGCCTACCAGGTCTTGCTGTGACTCAGTCTACATGGTGGGCATAGAGTGCATTCTGTGTACATGAAACAGTTCTGTTCAGAAGCGACCCCATTACTCCAGGAGGCTGTGTCTGGGCTGGCATTTGGCCCAAAACAGACTTACACCTCAGAGTGTGCCCGTCCCACTTTGAAGCGGAAATAAAGTACTGTAGAAATGTTTGGCCTGGCATGGTGGTACATGCCTGTGATCCCAGCTCCTTAGGAGGCTAAGGCAAGAGGATAGTTTGAGGCCATCCCAGGCAACTTAAAACCTGTCTCAAAAAATTGAAAAGGCTTGGGGTATAGCACAGTGGTAAAGCACCCCTGGATTCTCAGCATCACACACACCAAAAAAAGAAAGTTGCCATCTTTCCCGTATGTAACCATCTGTTTACATGAAATCACTTGAGAAAGCCTGTGTTTTTCAGCACTTCCTTAACAAAAAATCATATTTTTAAAAAAATCTAGATAACACTAAAGCAGACATAACATGGTTTCACACTTTGTGGTGGTTTCAGTCCAAGGTCAGCTGTCTCCGTTGCTCTGGGCCCAAGGTGAGGCAGAGCATCACTGTCAGGCTGTGGTAGAACAGAGCTGTTGCCTGATAGCAGCTAGGAAGCAGAGTGAGAGATGGAGGGGTTACGGGGTGGGGGTCCCCAAGGGCATGCCTCCAAGGACCTACTCTCCCTTCAACTAGTCGTACCTTCCCCTGCTTCCTACATTTTCCCTCACCTCCCAGTAGTCCACTCAAATTATGAATCCATCAGTGGAGTGGTTTGAGCCTCATGACCCGGTCAGTTCCTAGAATCCCCGCCTCTGAACATCTCTGTGCTGTAGACCAAGCCTTCAACACAGGAGCCTTTGGAGTACATTCCAGATCCAAAGCACACCTCCATCACGATGTTTCTGTTTCTGAAACCATACACTGGAAACTTAATTTTTATTTATATTTTCAGTGTTGACAAAGTCCCTCTGAAGTAATTTATCACAAAATCCAGTTCAAAACTTTAGTTACCCTTTGACCAGCATATTTAAAACCCAAACATTTCAGGGCCTTGAACATAACTTAGTAGTAGAGCGCCTGCTTGAAGCCCTGGCTTCTCCCTGGCACTGCAGAAAAGGCAGGGAGGGGGACCACCAAGGGTTTCCCTTAAAGATCACTTTAAAGGTACAAGGCAAAAAACTACAGTGAAGACGAAGCTGAATTCAAAATCTGAGATGATAACCATTTCAGAAAATAGAATTATGGTACAGGATTGTACCTTTTTTTTTTTTTTTTTCTTTAAACTGATCCAATGCTAACTGCCACAGAAAACTTCCCCCAATGGAATGGGGCCTGAAAACTCCTTGAACGAGGTAAGCTCTACCATCTCTTTGGCTAGAACAATTAAGATTTTTCTTCAGCGGCACAGTGGAGCTGGTCCTGCTTGCTCTGAAGTTTGTTCCTGGGAACTGAAGAAACTAAACTGACCTCCAGATAGGTCAGTTGTAGTGCCCACAGCTGGCGGTGGGGCTCTAGCTTCTAGTGGGCTGGGACTCGCGGTGTCTCCTGCTGCCTTCCCGGCTTTCGGTGTCCGGATACTGAGAAAGATCTAGGGTCAGCACCCGGCTGAACATGCATTCCTCATGCTGAAATGAAAGAAGCCAGTTTTAGAGCCTGTTCCTCTGACTGGGGAAGAAGTGTTACTTACGGCCATCAATCAGTGAGTGTGGACGTGCATTGAAAAGGAACCTCCTTATGTCTAAAATGACGTGAATTACCTGTTTACACCATTTTTATTATCTGGTGTGAGAATCTGCATTTCTCTTATACCATGTTTCTGGGTGGTCCCCTAACATTCTGTAGGCACAGGAAGGGTAAACTTTTAGCTTAAAGGAAAACTCGTCTTGACTTACGTGTCCTACTCCATTTGCTCAGCAAGTATTTGAATGGCTTAAGAAGGGTGTTTTCAAAATCTAAAGTTATTGTACCACTTGGAGCTTCCTGCAGACTTATTTTTCTTCTCTCTGATAGTGATACATTTATTTTTGCTTAAGATATTCAGACATGGGGCTGGAGCAGTGGCTCAGCAGTTACAGTGCTTGCCTAGCATGCGCGAGTATGCGAGTTCAAACCCCAGCACCCACGTACACAACCAAGTATCTGAGCCACGAAGGCCATGTGAAAAACTCAATAGAAATTGATTTTCTCTCTTAAAAAAAAAAATATTGAGACATTACAGACATGAAACACAGTCTGCTCTGTGTGAGTTAATGTGTACTATTTTACAAAACTCATGCTGGTGTATAGTTTTTCATTTGCTGCTTTTTCTTCAAAGGTATCTTAAATCTCTGCTGTCACAGGGAAATACTTCAGTTGTATTTGACCGAACAGCTGTTTAGGCCCATATCTGCAGAAATTCCTAAGTATCTACAGACTCCACTTGGCACTGCGGATTGAAGGGAAGAGCTCCACTGTCGGGTGCTGGCCACTCTGCCCCCTTTGCGTTCTCTGTACCTCTGGATAGATGCCGATCAGTGCGTCAGCTCTGGAATAGAGCTCTTCTTTTAGGGAAATGATGATCATCTGAAACTGTTCTTGAGTCTGCTCTCTGATGTAACTTGACACCTGTGAGGAAATAAGCACACACTTCACCAAGGAAAGTCCTTGCTGGGCTCTGGACACACGGGTCCTGCGTGTCTCTGACTGCCCATTTTAGGTGACAAGGCACTTGCCTTTCTGGTAATTCAGTAAATCCACCACAACTGCAGAAGTGGAAATAGCTTAGCTTCTAGAGTAAGAGGTAAGTGGAGGAAAAAAGAAAAAAAACCCATTAAATCCATGACCTAAAACTTGAATTTATTTGTGATGCTGGGTTTTGAATCCACGTCCTCCAGCATGCTGGGCAAGCATTCTACCTACACCCTAATCCCAAGAAGAATATTTTAAATACAGAAGTAGCTTGGGATACTGTTGTGGGAACAGGCAGGCGGTCTTTGTGATGAGAAACTGCGAGGTGAAGGAGTGCTATCTACACTTCCTGCTATTGCCAGCTGAGATTCTGAAGATGATCCATAATCAAGTCCTTTGGTTGGAGGTGAACTCTGACCCCTTTAGGAAGCTCAATTCCAAGGAAATGAGAAGAGCAAAGTAGACTCTGGATTAAAATGAGTCTTGGAGAGCAAACTACTCACAGCTTGGAGAAAGAACTCAGATTCAAACAGTCTAATAAGATATGATTTGCCAACTCACCAGATCTCTCTGGGCCTGGAGTAGGCCTTTGTGTCTTGATCTTTAATGTATCCAAGATATTAGATACAAGATCCAGAAGCAGGAATAGTAGTTTCAGAGGAATGAGTCATCAGCTAAGGTGCATTCTGAGAGAGGAAGGAGGCTGCCCTTGGCTAAGATGCTCAATTCATACAGACAGAAGGAATTCTGGCATTAGAGGCCATGGTAGTAGCCACTACGATTTAGGACTAAAAAAGTCTTCGGACAGTGATAGGAAAAGAGGAGATAGAAGTTACTACTATGGTTTGTTTACGAAATGTCCCCAAAAGGCTTGATCACAGCCTGTGGTGCTACTGGGAGGTCACTGGGGGTATGCCCATGAAGGGGAACCCAGCCCCTCTGCTTCCTCATTGCTATGTGCTCCATAATGCACTGCCGCACTACAGGTCCAAAATCAAAAGGCTGAAATCTCAAACTGTGAGCCCAAATAAACCTTTTTCTCCTTTCAAAGTGGATTTTCTCAGGTGTTTTGTTACAGTAAAGCCAACTAACAGATGCAAAGATATATGGCACGCATTCTGCTTTTACCTATCAGAAATGTTGGGATACCTGGCCCAGTGGTGCACACCTGTAATTCCACAGACTCTGGAGGCTGAGGCAGGAGGATCTCAAGGTCAAGGCCAGCCTTAGCAATTTAGCAAGGTCCTAAGCAACTTAGTGAGACCCTGTCTCAAAAAAAAAAAAAAAAAAAAAAAAAAAAAGGATAAAAGGCTCAGTAGTTCAAGTGCTCCTGAGTTCAATCGCTGGTATAAACAAGAAAAGAAAATGTTGAGTACCTTGCTCACAAGATGGAGTACAGGCTACTTACATGGTTGCTTATCCTACATAACCGCTCATGATTCAGCAGTGGAGTTCCAGGAACATAAATCTCAAAGGGATCGTAGAAGTTAAAGACCTTTAATGCTGGATGCAGTGATGTACACCTGTAATCCCAGCGACTTGGAATGCTGAGGCAGGAGGACCAAGTTCGAGGGAAGCCTCAGCAACTTAGACTATTTCTCAAAATTAAATAAGGGACTGGGGATGTTGCTTGGTGGTAAAGCAACTTATAAAAAAAAAAAAATCCAAAAAACCCACACACACCAGATGTTAACAGGAATCTTAAGCTGGACCTGCATCCTAGAGAAGCCACCAATACAAACATAATAGATTTTGCTAGAAGGTAAGGACACCTTAAAGGCAACCAAGAAAAGAGGTAGTCCACAAAGGTGCCCAAATTAACCTCCTAAGAGGAGATTTCTCCCAAGAGTCAGCCCATGAAGTCCAGCCAGATGACTTCAAGAAAAGTCTGGTATTCAATGTTTCTTTTGTTCCTAAGTTGTCATCTTCCTCTGATAACCATGAAGTGTCTGGCAGGAGTTTGGGTGTGGAATTGATGAGACATTCTTGTGTATCTTGTATGGGTTACATTAACACAACGTGAGGAATGGGAAAGACTACCTTTGTGCCATTAGGAACTACCTCAGGCCATAGCTATTCTTTCATGTGAGACTCAAAGGAGTTTAAACTAGGGAGGCTGGTGCCACAGACATGGAACCTGCTGGGCAGCACCCCAGAACTGAAGCCATCTCTCGTGGGTGGGCATGTTAACCAGGCTCCTGAGATTAGGATATAAACCAGAATGCCAATTTATAAATACTGAGAACTGTTATCTGTCAGTGAGCAAAGCAGCCCCCCTATAAGCAGCATAAATGCAAAGCCCAGTCACCTGTGAAGAGGATGGGCCTGGAATCCACCAGGAGCCCAACTCCTTCCTCCATCTCCCTAAAGGGCGGGCGCTGCTAGTGCGGCCTGGCCTTTGCTCACATCCCAAAGGCTGAGGGGCTGTGAAGGCATCAAGGCATCGCTACAGATCCACCCACTGACTAAAGGTAGCTCTAGAATTCAACTCTCTCCCTAGTTTCCTCTGCCTCCCATAGTGAAAACAATTGTGCACAAGTACAGCAATGGGTTGGGAAGGTAGAACTTCAACGTTAAAAGAATTGACTTTACATCTCAATTAGATGCAGAGAAAACCTTGGATAAAATCTAGCACCCATTATTGATAAAACCACTGAAGAAACAAGAGACAGAAGGAGCTTAAGGCTACACATGAAAAACCCAAAACCAACCTTGTGGTAAATGGGGAAAAACAAAGCATGTCCTTTAAAATCTGGAGTGGATGTCCACTCTCACCACTTCTATTCAATTTAGTACTAGAAATTATAGCCAGAGCAATTAGCCAAGAGAAGTACAAGGGATAAAAACAGTAAAGGAAGAAGTTGAATTATCTGTTTGCAGATATGATCCTATAATTAGAAGACCCAAAAAGCTCCATTAAAAGACTGCTAGAGCTAATAAATTCAGCAAAGTAGTAGGTTACAAAAACAACACTGTGAAATCAGTAGCCTTTTTCTGTACACCAATAGTGAATCTGCTGAGAAATCAGGAAAACAATCCCACTCACGAACGCCTCAAAAAACCCAACCAAACAACCCCCACCCCATCCCTATCTCAGGCAAAATAGGTTAGCTTTCTTCCTCATCCTAGGTAGAGTGATCTGTCCAAATGCACAGACCCAACCACAGGAAGGAAGGAATGCAGCTTAAGGGATGGCACCAAAAGATCAAAGAAATTACTATCTCCTAAATAACAAGTGAATTACAACTCTGGACAGAGAATACCCTGAATGTAGCCATTGAATCACCTCTTTGAAAACCTCCTGTCATCCACCTCCCCCAGCAGAATCTTTTTTTTTTTTTAAAAGAGAGAGGGACAGTGAGAGAGACAGAAAGAGAGAAACAACTTTATTTAGTTTTTCACATTGCCTTAGTTGCTCCAACACTCAGTTGTGTACATGGTGCTGGGGTTTGAACCCGGGTCCTCATGCTTGCCAGGCAAGCACCGAAATCGCTGAGCCACCGCTCCAGCCCCCCCCCCCCAGCAGAATCTTAACCTCTGGGACAGGAGTCCCCAGTACTTCTTTGCTAGTAAAGAAAGCAATAAAACTTTTTTTCATTTTTCTTAAAAACAGAAAAAGCTTAGGAATCAATTCGATTTAACCAGAGGTGAAAGGGATCTAAATGAAAATCACAGAACACTGAAGATAGAACTTGAAGACCTTAGAAGATGGAAATTTATGGACAGGCAGAATTAGTATTGTTAAAATGGCTGTATTACCAAAATCGATATACAGATTTAAAGCAATTCCCATCAAAAGACCAATAACATTCTTCAGAACTAGAAAAACAATCCTAAAAATTCATTTGCAAGAAAAGACCCCCAGGGGAGCCAAAGAAATTCTAAGCCAAAAAAGTGATGCTGGGGGCAGGAGCGATGGCTCCAAGGTTGTGCAAGGACCTGGGTTCAAACCCCATCACCACATACTCAACTAGGTGTTGGAGCAACAAAAACCAGATGAAAAACTGAATGAAACTGATTCTTTCTCACTGTCCCTTTCTTTCTCTCTCTCAAAAAATAAAAAAATAAAAATAAAAAAGTGTTGCTGGAGGCATCACAGTCCCTGACTTCAGATTACACTACAGAGCTATAGGAATAAAAACAGCATGATACTGGCATAAAACACATGGACCAATAGAGCAGAATAGAAGACAGAACAACAAAGGTGCCAGAAACGTACACTGGAGAAAAGCCTTTTAAGCAAATGGTGCTTAAAAACTAGGTATCCTCTTGAAGACTAGATCTTTGTCTTCACCCTGGGTGAAAGTCAACTCAAAATGGATCAAAGCCCTAGGAATTGGACCGGAAACTATGCAACTCCTAGGAGAAAATACGGGGTCAACATTCCCATGTACAGGCCCAGCAATGACTTTCTCAATAGGATCCCTAAAGCTCAGGGAATTAGTAATTATTACTAGCCCCACAGCCCTGTTTGCTCATGGCAAACTGCCTTCTGACTGCAACATGCGATGGATATGGAAATTTACCAGAAATCACTCATGTGAGCCAGACAGCAAACCTCCTACTCGCTGTTTCGAAATCTGATTCGGGCCCTTATCAGAAAAATGACACTTTACCAAAGCTCCCATTTTAACCAGAAAACTCGATCCTTGACCCCCACCCTACTTGTTCCCTCTATATCTACCCTAGGCTGTAAGCAGCAGGTGGGTCCCAGACTCCACTGGGCCCCCCTCTGCAGATCTCTCCTGAATAAAACTCTTACTGTTGAGCTGCCACTCTCTCCTTCATTTTGCCTCTTTCCTTACAACATGAACCTGGAACTGCAGACATTCTACTGAAAATTAAAAGCAGAAAAGAAACTTACTTTGCCAATGTTAGTATTGTCCAGTGCTGCATCCACTTCATCTAAAACAAAGAACGGAGCAGGCCGAAAACTAGGAAAAAATGACATGTTAGGTGAAATTTTCTACTTGTTTTTAAAAGAGTGGGAGGAAAGAATTACAGTATTCAAAATAAACAAGACACATCCTTTGTCTAAGTAGTCAGCAACTTCTGCATTGCTAAATTCAGGGTTCCATTATCAGCCCACATCCTACGTGACCTATGCAAGGATTATTTGGGTCTGGTCACCCCCTCCCTCAGATGCTCACTTGGGGATGATTGAAGCTTTCTCCCACCCACTACGCTTTTTCTGAGTTTCTGATGTCAACTCTTAACCCCTGAACACCCAATACCCTTGGAGCTTGGTGTGCAGAGCCCTCCTGTATCTATAACTAGTTCCCTGATTTCATCTGCTCCTGAAGCTTTAATACCATCTAAACATGGAGGGTTCCCACACTTTATTATTACTATGATTATGATTTTTATTGAGCTGAGTTGTACAGTCATAAATGCAAATAAAGTAACAATGATATGCACTGGATCCTAAATCAGTTACTCCCACATCACCTATACTCCAGTCTCGATTCTTCTATATTACGCCCCTATAGGAGATATAAATTGTGTGTGTGTGTGTGTGTGTGTGTGTACAATTGTAGATTTTGCAGGATAAGTACTGTCTGAAGTTTCAGGGGGTAAAGAGTATGCTGTATTGTTGACTGTTTCCCTAGATCCCTCCCTGCCCTCTCTCCTGACTCACCTCACAGGTACCACTGCTCACTCATGTAGATACCTAACAAGCACCTGAAGCTCATTCAGAAGCAAACATCTCTCCTGCCCCTCCACACCTATTCCCTCCTTAGGGCTTTTCCTCCTCAGTTACTGTACGATCTTAGCCGTCTAGCCATGTAGGCCAAACTCCTGGATTCATCCTCAAACTCCCACACTCCACAACATTAACAGCATCTGCTTTCACATTGTCCTGTGATCACCATCTTTCACCTTGACTGTTCCGACAGCTTCCTCACCCTGCGCTGGCCACTGCTGCAGAAGGCACACCGCACCCATGGCAGGCGTGCTCTGGCCTCAGGTCCTTGGCACGTGCAAGTTCTCCTGTCTAGAGCAGCCTTCTCTTAGTGATCCATGTGGCTTGCTCCCTTGATAACTTCAAATCTTTGCTCAAATGTTTCCTTCTAATAGGCCTTCCCTGATGACCTTTTTTTTTCTTTAGCAGTATGGGGTGTTTTGCCACTGAGCCATATCCCTAGTCCTTTTTAAATTTTATTTTGAGAACAGGGTCTTATTCAGTTGCCCAGGCTGGGCTTGCACTTGCAATCCTCCTGCCTCAATCTCCCAAGTAGATGGGATTACAGGTGTGCGCCACTGCACCTGATCCTTAATATATGTGACCCCCCCTTTTTTTGGAGAGGGACAGTGAGAGAAAGAGAGAGATACAGGGAATCACCTTTATTTAGTTTTTCATGAGGCTTTCATTGCTCCAGCACTTTGTTGCACACATGGTGCTGGGATTTGAACTTGCAGATCTTTCCCATTCTCTGTCCCCTGCTTTTATCTATTTCTGCACAAGACTTGTCATTTTCTAACACTCTATTAGTTTACTAATGGACCTTACTTATCTTTCCCAACTGAAATGACGCGTTTGGAGGTAACCATTTTGTTTTATTCAGCGCAGTCTCCCCAGTGCCTGCAGCAGCACATTCAGTAGCTGTCTGCTGAGTAACAGATGGGGCGCCACCTAGTGACAGTCTTCTCTGCTGGAGCCTTATGTTCAGAGCCCCCAACCTACCAGGGTCTTCTCTTTTCCTTTCTTGTGGTGGCCTATTTTCCTTTTCCGTCTTGAGACCAATAAAAGTACTGGTCAAACTCTTGTGCTTTCCTGTTCCTGGTAATGGGACTAGGGAGGCAGCAGCCCTTCCACTTTGGATCTTCACCAATTGCTCTGAATGCTGAAAGCTGTTTTTGGCCTTAATTTTAGCTAACTTTTTTGTTTCTTGGTTTATATTACAAAGAAACATTGGAAATGAGGCTCAATACTTTTTAGAGAGATACTTTGCTTTCAATATTCTTTACTAAACAGTAGATCTCTGATTATGAACTAGGAAAATAATACACAAGTTGTGGTTTTGAATTTGTTGTTCTTGGTTTGGGCAATCCTGATGTCATATTTGGTCATTCTAAATATTTCTTTTTCTTTTCTATAGTTGGAAAATTAATAGCTACCGATAAATAATAAAATCTTTCAAAGACTGAACTCTACGAGTTGCAGTCTAAATTACTGGAGGCCTAAAATACAACTTGAATTATCTGACTGAAGAAATTTAGCATATGTATACATATGCTAAATATTAGTAAAGAAAAGTAGGCGTATAACAACTTTCACAGAAAGCTCCATTGGGTTTTGCCCTGATACAAAACTGAGTAGCTTGTTGTAACCTTACCTGTGTACAGCAAACAGGAGAGCCAAAGCTGCCACGCACTTCTCTCCCCCTGACAAATTGTCCATTGGCATAAATCGTTTGCCTGGGGCCACACAATTGTAACTAATTCCCTCCAAGTAGGGTTCTTCAGGGTTCTCTGGGCTTAGAAATGCCTGAAACACATGTTCTCTGATTAGCAATATCTGAAAGGTAATCAGGGAATTTCATCTGGGGTGGCCACATAGCTTGCATATAAAATATTCGATTGGTTATAAAATATTCGATTCCACGATTCTGATGGAAAATGCCAGTGCCTGTAAATAACCATTCAGTTCTACATTTAGCCACAGCCAATAGGGCTGTCTGGGCTGGGAGGAAAGAGGAAACATTCCAACACGTCCCAAGGACCAGGACTTCCCACCAGGCCAGTCACAGTCTCCTTAGTTCCCTCCATGACCAGTGGTCCATTTATCAAACATTTACTGAACACTTACTATGGGCCAGGCATTGCAAACACAGCTATGAACCCTGTTCTTAAAGAGCTAATGGGCTCAGTTTAGTCTCACTTTACTAAAAATAAATTTATTACAATATTTATTTTCAGTTGAAATTCTGAAAGGATCACCTGAATCATAGAATATGAGTCAAAAGCAAAGCAGGGGTACAGTCCTGGCCTACACCTTAATGCCACATCTAATTCCCAAGCATTTGCTGTGGGTGCTGATAATGGAATGGGGTTAGCTGCCGCTGAGACTCATAATAAGGAAACATCTGGACTGGGAGCATGTCTTTGGTACTTCCCTCTCCTGTGAACTCTCATCAACTCCACTGGTAACTGCTTCCCTGGGATCCTTTGTCCTGACCCCACCTTTGCTACGGAGACCCAGAGTTCTAAAGTCAAATCACTACCAGACAACAGACTGGAAACCAAATGATCTAAGTCACTCATTTTCAGGTGGAGAAACGACTGGAGTGGTGATGTCCTGTCCAGGCTGCCAGCTCCGAGTGGGACAGAGAACACAGGTCATTAGTTAGTTCCCTAAGTGAGTCACTCAAATAATGTGCAATGGTTATTTATGTCCCACCCAAAAAAAAAAAAAACACCATCAATAACACAAAGATCCCAGTGGTTATTTCGCATTTAAACATACGTACTTGGGCACTGCTGTTTCTGCAGAGCTTCTTGTAGATTTGATCAATCGAGATTGAGACGTGCTCAAAGCACTGGCTGAAAAGATCGTACCTCCTTTTTTTCACCTGTTCAAACTCTTGCCTACACATTCTGGCTTCCTTTCTGCTGGCCTCAAAAGCTAAGAGAGAATCAATATTCTTTATTTTGGAGACCATCGAAAGGCTTCTCTTATTTCAAGTATAAGGTATTTTAAAATCTGGCTTTTGAATTTGGCTGTCCTAAGTAAATCTACCTTCAACTGTTATTAATTCCAAGAGAAAAACTCTTATAATTGATAAGCCCCTCTTTTTTGGCAGGGCTAATGTCTAAATAATATTAACAAGTTCCTAAAGAATACTTAATATGCCTATTTTGATGGTATAAAAGTTTAAATGTTGTTTGTTCTAAAGCAATACACCTATTTTTAAATGAAAGGAGAATACTTTTTTATGGAGGAAGCAATTAGTGTTTCAGTTTTAAAAGCACATGTTAATATAAGACAACAGAGGAAAATATTTAAGAAAAGAAAGGAACAATCCAGGGGTGAGTTGTTCTAGAAATCAAAACACCCATGAATATGATCCTCTTAGCAACTAAACCCGACTTCACCATCTGTGGACTCTTGAAACTTGTCTCTGACAGTCTTCAGGTTCTCCAGGGCTCGCAGGTTTGGTGCTGCTGTCTTCAACAGAATGTCCTCCTGGGAGGCCACCTGCTGCCGGAGGAGTGTAAGGTGGGCCTCCACCTCTTTATCCGACTGCAGAGCCTGTCATTGCAGAGAACAACACTGACTGGCAGCCTTTTACATCCACACTGCCAGCGCCATCTGACCCATCTCCAGCTTTCCAGGTCAGCTGTGCCTTTCGTGCCACTACTGGTGCACATGCTGCTCCTGGAGCATGGTGTACCTCTTGTTTTTATTATTTTTTTAAAGACAGGAGGGGAGAGAGCAAAAAAGAGAAAGAATCGATTTTATTTACTTTTTCATCTGGCCTTGGTTTCCCCAACACTCAGTTTTGTATGTGGTGCAGGGTTTGAACCTGTGTCCTTGCACATGCCAGGCAACTGCTCCAACCACTGAGCCACTGCTCTGGCCCTAATCTTCTATTATTTGTAACAAGCTCCTTTCCACCACACCAGAGTTCCTGATAATAAGCCAACTTTTGGAGGGTGGTTAACGGTTGCCCGAGGAACCAACCATGTGATTAGAGGCTTAGAATTCTCAGCCCCTTAGAGTCTGGAGACTGAATTTAACCACCAGTAGCCAGTGATTTAGTCAGTCATGCCTCCAGGAGGGCATCTGGGTGAGTGAACACACAGAGATGAGGAAAGGAGGCTCAGTTTCGTTCCTTCCCCACACTCGATGCTACGTATCTCTTTCATTTGGGGATTCCTGAGTTGCACCCTTCATGATAAATTCGTACAGGTGAATAAAGTATTCCACATTTTGTGAGACATTCTGACAAATTATCAAACCTGAGCAGGGTTATAAAGGTGGCTGGAGGTATGGAGGCTGGGACATGTGACTGTTGTCTGTGACTGGCGGGCTGTGTTATGGGACTGAGCCTTTAACTTGTGGGACCTGAACTAGTCCACACAGTGCCAAAACTGAACTGAATTGTAGGATGCTAGGATACTTGGAGAACCAGAGTGCTGCTTGGTGTGAAAGAGACCCATATGTCTGGTGTCACAAGTGTTGTTAGTTCATATAGGAAAAAAACGTTTTTCCTTTGTATATTTCTTCAAAAACATTAGAAAATCTACTTTTTAAAAAGAGAATTTATGGGGCTGGAGCGGTGGCTCAGCGGTTACAGAGCCTGCCTGGCATGGGTGAGGATGCGAGTTCAAACCCCAGCACCACATACACAGCTAAGTGTCACAGCAATGCAAGGCACATGAAAAACTAAATAAAACGGATTCTCTCTTTCTCTTTTTCACTGTCCTTCTCTCTCAAAAAAAAAAGAAAGAAAGAAAAAGAAAAAAGAGAACTTACACAGGGAGGAAGAGGGGTAGTGTAGGGGAGTGACACTGGCCAAGTTACATTGTTCTGTCATGTGCATGTACAAATATGCAATAACAAATCCCAGCAATATGTGCCAGGATAATGCACCAATGAAAAGTGTAGGGGGGCAAAGAACTTACATTCTACTACCTTAAAAAAGATTCTGTAGTACTTAAATATTCAACATTGCTGTTAGTCATAAACAAGAGAAATCTTTCAGTTACCTTCAAATCCTCTCTTAAAGGGCTGTAGTCTACTTCAATAGCGGCTTCCTTTTCGTAGATATCAGTTGTTGCCTGGGTACTTTCTGCTTCAGTTCCCAGCTGAAAAACACATAAAGCTTTCCTTGTTATGTGAAATGATGACCTCTATGAGCCATCTGCCCCTAGTCCTCCAGTTGCTTGTCACCTTGTACAGATTAAAGGTTCCTGGCCTCAGCTGCCCTCTCTTCATCCGGCACCAGTGTCCTGTGCTCCTCTGCTGTGCCCCCAGCCTCCCTGACCACAGCGCATGTGCTGCCCTCTGCTGGACCAGCTCGCCAGATGCCTGTGCCACTTCACCTCTGCTCACTGGCGTCCCTGGTCTCTGCACTTCAGGCTGTGAGCCCCTTCCACCAGTGCTCCGCATTCCCTTTTTTGCTTTATTTTTTCTTTAGCACATACCAATACCTAACACATAAATATTTTACTCATCTGTCATTTGTCCCTCCCACCCTGTTATGTGAAGGAGAGGCTTTTTGGCTACTGTATTCACTGCTGTCTTCTCAGTGTCTGGAAGAAAGACTGACATACATATACATACTTCAATTTCAACATATATTATACTTTGGAAGGAAGAGAAGAAAGAATAAAACAGCACTTATTCAGCGGTTGGATGGCCTTTTGTGTTACTGTTGATCAAAATCAAGACTTAAAAATAAAGAGAAAAAAAGTCTTTGTTTCTCACTCCTTTCTATATGTTCCCAGCTACATATGCTGAATCAAACTTTTATAATGAAGCGTACATTTTAAATAATACATATGCTAAAATAGCTCACACAGAAGCTGAACTTCATTACAAAATGTAATGCTAAGACTCTAAATCCCACGATGCCTGTATGTGATCCTTGTTTGTATTAGACTTGTGTGTAAGTCATCTAGTGCCATCTACTCATAGTGTGGGCCACAGGCCCAGCAAGCAGCAGGGGGCCTCATCTGGGAGTGTGTGGAATACAGACTCTTAAGCCTCATGAAACCCAGATGCTTCCTCTGCACACTGTGATTTGGGAATATAGGAAAGTCTCACCCATCAATATGAAAATCTTTTGAGAACCCTGGCAGGCATAGGCAACTCACGCTGTCTGAACACCTCCAGCAGCAAGATTCTACCAAAATGGAGACAGTCACTTCCATAGCCACCAACAATTATTTCTACCTAGTAACCCTTGTTCAGGCCTCTAGAGAGAGGAAATTCAGTTCATTCCTAACACCTTTCTATCCTGGCTTTACAGAACATGTTGGACAGCACCACCAGTGCATGGCCAAGACTAGATTGCTTAGGAAATTCCAGCCAGGAACTCACCATCTAAGGCGCACCATCTTTCTACACAAAGTGTCCCCTAGCTGTAGAAATTCAACTCTGGGGCCTTCTGCACCCAACCGAGTATCCCCCATAAGACCAGAAATAAGAAGTGTGACTCACTTGAGAGACTTTCATCTATTTGAAGACAATGGTCACATTCCCCAAGACTTCCCCTCCCAACACAACATGG
Organism: Aplodontia rufa; assembly: GCA_004027875.1. NCBI lineage: Eukaryota > Metazoa > Chordata > Mammalia > Rodentia > Aplodontiidae > Aplodontia > Aplodontia rufa. The sequence goes on from PVKS010000114.1 coordinate 213,431, forward strand.
TTTGGGATTTCTCACTAATCTGGATGTATTACTCTCAAAATGTATCATGTTTTAAAAAAGTGAATACAGTATTCCAGTGTGCCTAACTAGCACAAAGTGGAGCAGAAATACCACTTTTTAACAAATAGACTATTTTGGGGCCTTTTGTGTAGCTCATGTTTAGCACACACAGGCTCTGGGTTCAATCCCAGCAACACACAAGACTTGGTTTTAGGTCATAAAGTAATACATAATACATGCTTCTCCATCAGGGCTTACTCTCAGTGTTGAACATCCTACAGGCTTGTACAAATGTATAAAGTCTTGTAGCCAACATTATAGGGTTAGGTAGAACAGTTTTGCCATCCTGAACATCATTCATCTCCACCTATTTATCCCTAATTCCCTTCTAACTCTTGGCAACCAGAGAATTTACTGTCGAGATTGTTTTGCCTTTTCTGGAATGTCAGTCAGTGCAGTCCCTTCGGCTCATCTTCTTTTTTTACTCATCTATATGCATTTAAGTTTCCTCCATGTTCTTTCATGACTTCATTGTTGTTTGAGATGGGGTCTTAAACTCCAGGGCTCAAGTGATGCACCTGCCTCAGCCTCTCAAGGAGTGGGGACTAGAGAGGCATGCCACCACCCGCAATGGTTCATTTGTCTCTGGTGCGGGATGGTGCTGTGTGGTCTGAGTTATCAGTTCATCTGTTCAACTACTGCAGGACACTTTGGTTGCTTCCAAGCTTTGGCAGTTATGAATAAAGCTGCTATAAACATCCATGTGCAGGGTTTGGTGTGGATCTAAGTTTTCAGCCCTTTTGGGTCAATTCCATGTAGTGCTGGATCATATGGTGAAAGTATATCGAGTCTTATAAGAAACTGCCGAAGTGTCTCCGAAGTGGCTGTGGCACTGTGCATTCCCGCCAGCAATGAGACAGCTCCTGTTACTCTTGATCCCGGCCAGCATTCAGTGCTGTCAATGTTCTGGACTGTGGCCTCGAGATACAGATATTTAGTGATATCTCATTTTTTCTTCAGGAGTGAGAGGGAAAGAGGGAGAGAGGGGAAGGGAGGGGGAATCAATTTTTATTTATTTTTTCATCTGGACCTTGTTTCTCCAACACTAGTGTATGCACTGCTGGGGTTTGAACCCGAGTCCTCGTGCATGTGAGGCAACCACTCCAACCACTGAGCTACTGGCTCCAGACCCATGGTATCATTTTAATTTGTATTTTTCTAAAGACCTATGATGTGGAACATCTTTTCATATGCTTTTCATCTATGTTCTTTGGCAAGGTGTCCGTGAAGGTCTTTTGCCTATACTGTTTTATCTAGTTATTATTTATTTTTGTGTGTGTATGGTACTGGGGATTGAACCCAGGGCCTTACACATGCCAGGCAAGCACTGAGCTACATCCCCAACCAATTTTTGAAATGTGATTTTGAGAATGTTGCTAAGTTGCCTAGGTTGACCTCGAACTTGCAACCCTGGAAGCCTGAGCTTCCAAGTGGCTGGGATTACAGGGGTGCTTCCAACACAACTGGCTGGCTTAGTTTTTAGTATGGAGAGTTCTTTGAATATTTTGGATATGTATTATCATACATCTTTTTCAAATATTTTCTCCCAGTCTTACCTTATCTTTTTATTCTCTTGACAATGTTCCGCACAGAATAGCATTTAAAATTTTTGATGAAGTCCAGTTTACAATTATTTCATATATTGTGCCTGGGGTGTTATATCTAAAAAGATATCACCTAACACCCCCTTGGTATACTCCACTGCTCAGCTACTGGGGACGGAACCCAGGGGCACTTCACCACTGAGCTATACTCCCACTCCATTTTTATTTCAAGACAAGGTTTCACTAAATTGCAGAGGCTGGCATGGAACTTATGATCCTCCTACCTCAATCTCCTGAATCACTGGGAATACAGTCTTCTAGCAAGTCTTGGTCCTTGTGAATTTCACAAGTGCTTCTCAATGATTTTTCCCCCTTTAGGTAGACAAAATGGCTGGAGCTTACTTACTAGAGATGGGCATTTCCCTCCCCCAGGTCAATCAGCTCTAATAAACCTCAGCAGTGAGACTCCCCAGGGCAGCAGCCCCCATTAAATGAGACCGTAATGAAGGTCCAGGTAGCAACATTCACAGAAGCGTGGGAGCCTATGACTGGCTCCCTCTGGAGTTTCATCTCTCCAACCTCCAGCAATTCCTAAACTACAGTTGAGGTTTTCCTAAGTGGGTGCTGGTTCCCCACGGAGGGTCCTGCTCTGTAAGGTACGATTCCCTGTGTTTATCTGTCTCTCAAATTTTAGAGCAGCAAGTTTTGCTCTGACTTCACATCTCTTACAGATAGAAGAGTTACTGTTTGTTCAACTTTTAACTTATAAGGCAAAGGGATGAATTTCAATTTTTCTCATATGCTGGAATGGAAAACCAGAAGTATCACTTTTCTCTTCAGATGATGATTATGAATTCAGCTTGTCTTAATATCTACTTTGAAATACTCTGTCATGAATGTGGAGGTCTTTCTTGTTAATCAAGAAGCCAAAAAATTTCCATTCATGGAGGACATGATGGAGAATAATTGTGAAGAGGCATTAACTCAAAACAAAGCAGCAGCATCGTTTCTGACATTTACAGAAGCGGCTTGCTGAGGCTGTTTCCTCCCTCCCTCTACAACAAAACTCTTCTAAAGTTACTTTGTCTTTTAATCTGACTTTCTATTTCTTTGTGTGATAATGAGTGCGGTTTTTCTATCCCCCCCCCACTAATTTTGCTTATAACAGACCCCAGCCCCGTCTAGTTCCCACCAGACCTACAAGATTAGGCACATGACCCAAAATGAGCCAATCAGAATTCTTCCCCAGGATTCTTCTGAGAGGCAGAAGTTTTCTCCCCTCTGTGTGCCTTCTAAGGAAAGCTGATTTAGAGCACAAAGCCAAGATATACTGAGCAAGAACCCTGCCAGCCGGCATGGGCCTGGACTGAGCCACATGAGACCTTGGTTCCAGCCTATCCCTTAAAGCCATCTGAATAGGGTTTACGTACATTGTGTCCAGGAAATGATTTTCTCATTTCCTGACCTCCCATTCACAATGTTCTCTGCTAAAACAGAGTGAAAATAACACAAAGACTTAAGTATATCACACCAGGATTATGCCATAAGTCAAGATTAGTCAGTACTAGCAAGGGAGAAGCTTATCATTATACAGACGTAACTCTGAAGAATCTAAAGGACCTTAGGCTGCTCCTAGAGCAGAAAACTGGACAGAACTGAGCATGTTTCTGAGTATCTGAGGGCAGAGAATATGAAGGAGAAGAGCTTTAACTTTGATTTCTCTGGGACGTCTAATATAGGAAGAAACTGACTCATCCTGTGGAGCTGAAGAGAGACAAGGACATGAGAGAGATCAGAGGACTGCACAAGGTGCCTGTTCCTCTGGGATGGCAATCCTTTCCTCTTCTTCCCTCCTAGAAGGAATGTCTCCCCAACCTGTAAAGTGCCCAAGAACCAGAGAAAAAATGAGCAGGCAAGTTGCTCAATACCACCACACATATTTTAAGTCATTTGCTAGGCACCTCCACTTCAATTATGTCGTCCAGCGACCCCAGCAGGAGAACTATTTCAATGTCTTGAACTTTGCAGTCAAGCAGCATGTTGTGCTTCTCTAGTCTTTTCTGTTCCAGAGAGGCCTGAATGATCACAACTTTCTTTTGCAATTTTGCCACTTCCCTGTAAACATACAAATGAAAAGTGATTTTACTAATTATGTAAAGCTGCACCAAGCAAGAAAAATATTACAGATTTACATGAAAAAGGTGACTTTTCCCTGAGTGCTCTAAGTGTTGAAGTTTGTAATTTAAGCATTAACATTTCTGAGAAACGACATGAATGAAAACTAGTTAACACAAGGGAGCATTTTTCTTTTTTTTATGGTACTGGGGATAGAACTCAGGGTCTCGCTCATGCTAGGAAACACTCCATCAGTGAGCTACATCCCCAATCCTTTTTATCTTGAGACAGTCTTGCTAATTTGCGAGATTGGCCTTGAACTTTCCATCCTCCTGCTTCAGCCTCCCAGGTAGCTGGGACCACAGACAGGTCCACTGAGCCTAGTAATGACATTTAATAATAAACATTCCTACCAAGATGCAGTACTGCCCCAGTTACTTTATTTTTAACAATTTTTCAAGTTGTGTTTCTCTCTCACATGAGCTGTGCATTCTGGAACCTCAAACCAGGAGAAATGGGCTCTTATCTAGAGCAATCATGCAAGTCACTGCATCCTTGAGGATTTGAAGTTCTGGACTACCATGAATGTCGCAGCCCTATCTGAAGATGCGGGTATGGGATTTACCAGCTGAAACAATGTGGACCTTTAACAGGACCAGAAAAGGGACACAAAAATAGAAAAGGCAAGGCAGGCAGAGAGGGATGGAGGGAGGACTCCAAGGTTTTCAAGAATACGAAAAGAGGCTGGAGAGCAGCTCAGTGGCGATGGCACTTGCCTGGCATGCATGAGGACATGGGTTCAAACCCCAGCACCACATACACAATGAAGTGTTAGAGTAACAAGGGTCTCATGAAAAACTAAATAAAACTGATTCTCTGTCTCTCACTCTTAAAAAATATGAAAAGAAAAAAATATAAATACAGAAGTTTTAAAAAGTCAAGAAAACGGATTTTAATTCCTCTAAAAAATCATATACAAACAACTTCCTGGTCATATTTTAAAGCACTAAAGGTCTCTGGACAGTGAGGAAAACTGATACGCCAAGAAGCTGAGCAAAAAAGGGCTCATGTCTTTGCATCACTATGACCATGTCATTCACACGGAAAAGCAGATGTTCAGTTTTTAGTTGATTCAAAGTAGCAGCAGCAGCATTGTGGCAAATACACATGCCTATCTGGTAGCAGGCACTGGTGTAGAATAATAAATTCACTTCATCCTTATGAGTATTCAAGAGGTGGCACTTTCGTGATCCCTGTTTATTGATGGAGAGATTAAGGCACAGCATGCGGAGCAGGGCAGGGACGCACCAGCACACAGTGTGGCTCGTTCCGCCCCCTTCCTACTGTGCTGTGTCACAAACAGGCAATCTCTGGACAACAGGAAGACACCAATAGTATTAAAAGGGATTTAGGGCAAGGGACTCTTCATACAGGTTCATATTTTCATCCACCCTAAAGAACTACTCACTAAACAACCAACTACCTCTTTTGGATTCCCCTAAATTAAAACATTTGAAATGTGTTGTGTGGGACCAAGAGCAACAAAGGGTACGTAACCAAATACAAATTCATATAATAGCTTTCACACTGACAATACTCATTGAAAACGCCAGCTGTCTTTCAAACTGATGAATTCTCAATTACCTATCAATAGCTAAAAACTTCTTCCGTTCCTCTTCAATCTGAGCATGAATTTTCTCAGTGTTGGAATTCTGAGTGACAAAGATGTCCTTAAGCTGCTGCCGCTTCGCCAGGAGTTCATCCACAACTTGCAGGCAGTCTTCTTCAGTCTGAGGACACAAGATACACGGTGCAGATTTACCATCTTCCATGCTGACAGGGCCAACAGGTTTCTGTTACTATCAAGACACTCGGATAAACCTTGTCCTGTGTGCTGCTTGCACCCCCATCCTGGACCGTGACTGACTCTCGTTCTACACTTTAGGAAACTGGCACTTGGTACCTGCCTTCATCCTTCACCTTAGATCCACACCTCAGCTTGCTGCTGTCTGACTTCCATTCCCACTGTCCAGTTAAAGTATTCTTGCCACTGTGACCTTTAAGTGGCAAGCAGACAGACATTCCAGAATGCCTTTTAAACAGCTTTCATCACTTCCTCCTTCCTGCAGCGCTGAGGCCGCTGTGAGTTCTTCTGAATGACTACCTTGTTCCTAGCCTACCTGATCCTTCCAGAATCCCATGGTGCTCTAGTACTCTCCGCAGTCTATCTGCCTAAGCATCTCAATCTTTCTCCCATGCTTTCAATTTACTCTTGCCAGTTAGTAACTCCCAAATCTGTAGCTCCTGCCCACACTTCTCCCCCATCTACATTCTCCGCCTGCTGGAAACAGCCATCAGGCACCATCCAGGCCTGGTTTTCTCCTCCAATCCACTGCTCAAGTTAGAACTCAGGCAGGAGTCCTTGTGGCACCCTTCTTGCCTTCCCTCCCCTCCAACGTCCAGAACTCATGGAGCTCTGCGGACTAAGTATTTCTTATATCTGGCCCCATACTACCAAAACCTTTCAGGATTCAACAAGTGGCTAGTCATGAAGGAATAAAACATTCAATGAAGAGGCACTTCAGCTACCCACTGTTGGTTACCTTCTTCAGGTTATCAATGTCTTCTCTAGCTTTCTGGATAGTTTCTTTTAATGTGTTGATCTTATTCTGTTTCTTCTTAAGCTGATTGCGACTATATTCAAGCTGAATATTAAGCCGAGTTTTTTGCTTTTCAAATTCTAATCTAGTATAATAAAGTCAAGCATTACAAATGGTAAGCGGAGTGCTTTCTTTTCTTTTTAATTTGTTCTTATAAGAAATTTCAAATACAAAAGTAGAAGGAATACTATAATGAACCCCACAAAGCTCTTACCCAACTTAAATATTATCAGTTCAAGGTTGCTCTTATTTTTCTATAACCCCATTAGCACAGTATTGGACTATTTCAAGTAAATTCAAGACATCATGTAATTTCATCTGCAAATATTTTATGGGTATCTCCAAAAGTGAAGTAATTTTATTTTTTTTTTTTAAGAAAGAGAGAAAGATAGAATCACCTTTTTAATTTAGTTTTTCATGTGGCTTTCATTCCTCCAACACATTGTCATGTATGTGGTGCTGGAGTTTGAACCTGCATCCTCACTCATGCCGGGCAAGTGCCGTAACCACTGAGACCGTGAAGTAACTTTTAATTAATAATTATTATAGCTTAAAAATCACAATGTTGGGCGGGAGTGGTGGCTCAGCGGTTAAACGCTTGCCTGGCATGCGTGAGTATGCAAGTTAAAACCGCAGCACCATGTACACAACTAAGTCTTGGAGCAATGAAGGCCACATGAAAAACTAAATAAAATTGACTCTCTCTCTCTCTCTCTCTCATTCACTGTCCCTTTCTCTTTAAAAAAAAAATCACAATGTCTTTTTGGGTTTGTTTTTTTTGAGAGTAAGAGAGAAATGAAAGAGAATCAACTTTTATCTTTTCATCTGGCCTTTCTTTCTCCAACACTTAGCTGTGTGTGTGGTGCTAGGGTTTAAACCTGGGTCCTCACACATGCCAGGCAAGTGCTTCAACCACTGAGCCACCACTGCTCCAACCCCCAGCCCTTTCTAAAAATTTAGTTTTTATTCTGACACAGGGTCTCATTAAGTTGTAAAGGTTGGCTCCACACTTGTGGTCCTCCTGCCTTAGCCTCAAATAGCTGGGATCACAGGCTAACACCACTGCACCCAGCTTTATATGTTTGTTTATTTATTTTTTGCAGTAGTGAGGCCTTTACCTCTGACCTGCATTCCCAGCCTTTTTTGAGACAGGGTAGGGTCTTGCTAAATTGGTGAGGCTTTCAGACTTGAAATTCTCCTGTACCAGCATCCTGGGAAGCTGTGTCTAGCTTTATGTGTTTATGTAAAATTATTTAGTCTCTTTGAAGAGCTATTCATATATGAACTCCAAACTCAGGGATTGAAGAATGTGTTCCTTCCTGATGCACTTTCTACTTTGCAAGCTTCATAAACTCCTCATAAAGAACTCCAGTGTCACCCAGCACAGTAGTGTCCTTAAAACCCAGCAATTTTGGAGACTGAGGCAGGAAGATCAAAAGTTCAAGGACAGCCTCAGTAACCTAATAAGACCTAAGCAACTAAGTGAGAATAGGTCTCAAAAAATTAAAAGGGCTGGGAATGTAGTTCAGTTGAGCACCACTGTACCAATCCCCAGTACCCAAAAAAAAAAAAAAAAAAAGAAAGAAAAAAGAAAAGAAAAAAATTCAATATTAGCTATAGCTCATCCTTTCCTTTCTCTCTCCCATGTATCCTGGTGGCCCAACTATTCACTCGAGATGTACTTTTTTTTTTTTTTTTTAAAGAGGGAGGGACAGTGAGAGAGAGAAAGAATCAATATTTTTTATTCAGGGGGTTGGGGATTTAGCTCAGTGGCAGAGCGCTTGCCTAGCAAGTGCAAGGCCCAGAGTTCAGTCCTCAGCCCTGAAAAAAAAAATTTTTTTTTCATTCAGGTTCTCATGTGGCTTTCATTGCTCCGAGACTTCATTGTATACGTGGTGCTGGGGTTTGAACTCATGTACTCGCACATGCCAGGCAAGCGCCATAACTGCTGAGCCACTGCTCCAGCCCCTAATGATGTACTTTTTTTGTTGTTTTTTTAAAGAGAGAGGACAGAGAGAGAGAGAGAGAGAAAGAGAGAGAGAGAATCAATCCTCATTGAGTTTTTCACATGGCTTTTGTTGCTCTGAGACTTAGTTTTGTATGTGGGTGCTGGGGTTTGAACCCGTGTACTTGCACATGCCGGGCAAGCGCCGTAACTGCCAAGCCACCACTCCAGCCCCCCTCGTGATGTACTTTTAAGCACTATCAGTGTCAGATTCTGTGTTAGATAAACTGACTAAAAACCAGTGACAACAATAAAACAAAGTGATACTTGATGACAGCTTACTATATGTCTGTTAACAAAGCTGCGCCATGGGGCTGAAGCGGTGGATCAGAAGTTGAAGTGCTTGCCTGGCATGCTCAAGGACCTGGGTTTGAACCCTGGCACCACATACACAACTAAATGTCAGAGAAAAAAGAGAGGTGAAAAATTAAATAAAATTAATTCTTTCTCTCTTAAAAAAAAAAAAAAAGCTCTTCCATGGATTAACTTGTGCAAGTTGTAGCCTGTGAGGTAAGTGTCACCATTACCCCTATTTAACAGAAGAGGCTGAATTCAGCCCTGTCCAAGGCTGCCCACTCAGGGAGCAGTGGAACCAGGTATGACCCAGGGAGGGGCAGCAGCATCCCTGCTCCTGACCTCTGACTGCACTCCCTACATTAGAGGCTAAGAAGTAATCTTCCAGGAGATTTGTTTCTGCTGCAGGAGGTCAGGCACACAGAACACGCATGGGCAGAACACTTCTTCACTTGGCTGTAGGAGAACACAACTCCAGCTGGCCTCTCCCCTCCCTGGCTGCTCCTTAGCAATTCCCTCTCATATCCTTTCCCATCCACGTTCATCCTTTAGTACTCCTATACAGTCACGTGACTAAAGGCCACCTGGATATCGACAGTCCCACAATTCACATCTCCAGCCTGCACCTCTTCCCTGAAGTCACACATTCAGCTGACTGCTCTGCGGCTCCGATCAGATGTCACAGACACCTCAAGCTTAATACCCAGCACATATGATGGATAAACTAGAAGTGATAAGAGGGTTTATCAAAGGTACTGTATATTAGATCAATCTAAACTTCAAGACTATTTTTCTATACTAATAGAAGCCAACTTAAAAATGTAAAAAGAAGACATAAAATATCTGGGAATTAATAAGAATACACGGATCTCTGTGAAAACTTCAATATTCTCCAATAAAAGATATAGAAGTTCAAATAAATGGACAAACTTTCTTATGTTCCTAGAGGAAGTGATTCAGTGCTCTAAAGATACCACCCTCTCCCCAGTATCTACAAACCCAATGAATCTTAGGTAGAATTACAGCTGGATTTCTAACAACACACAGGCAGAATTACTGAAGCTCCAAGATGACTTCACAACAAGGACTACAACAGACAGGCATGATGGTCCCAAGCATGTCTGTGACCTAACAGCAAGGCTTGAAAGTACATCAAGTGAACACTGACAGAATTAGAAGAAACTTGGAAATATCAGTGCTCTTCATGAGCAACTGGGCAGAGAATGAAAGACAGAAGACCTGAGCAACACCAGCCAGCCTGGCCAACTGCCATACAGGGTAGTACTCCACCCAACAGCAGAATGCATGTTCCTTTCAGGTGTACATGGGACATGTACTGAGACAGACAAGAACAAGTCTCAACTAAAAGGATCAAAAAATGCAAAATGGATTCCTTACCACAGTGACATGAATCTAAAAATCAGTAACAGAAAGACAGCTCAATCCCTGACCTGCCAGTATCTGATAAATCAGACAACATTCTTCTCATTCCAAGTCATAGAAAAAAATCACAGGGGATACAAGGAAGTATTTTGTACAGAATGACAATGAAAATACAATATACTAAAATCTGGGATGTAGTTTAAACAGCACTTAGTGGGAAATAAATAGCTTGAAATTCTTGTATGAGAACATAAGCCCAAAATTCATAATGTAAACTTCTATCTTAAAAAGATATACAAAGAATAAGTTAAAACGAAAATACTAGAAGGAAGAAAATAATAAACAGCAGGAATCAATAACAGACAAACCACAGAGAGAAATCCGTGAAACCAAGAGCGGGTCTTAGAAAGGATCAATAAAATTAAAATACCTTTAGCTAGATATACCAAAAAGAAAAGAAAAGACAAATCACAGTATCAGGAGCAAAAATACATCAATACAGATCTGAAATTTTTTTAAAACAGAAAATATTATGAGCAACTTTATGTTAATAAATTTGACACTCCAGATAAAATACATAAATTCCTTGAAAGACATAAACTACCAAAGGCAAGAAAATAGATACCTTGAATATCTATTAATAACCCTAAGTTAGTAAATAAATTGAATCTGTAACTAAAAATCTTCCCACAAAGAAAGGTGGGAGCCCTGGTGGCTTTACTGGCAAATATTACAAAACATTTGGGAAGAAACAACACCAAATCTATATGCAGTCTTCCAGAAAAGAGAGGAGAGAACAATTCCCAGCTCATTTTATGGGTCTTGCACTACTCTAAAACCAAAACTTGACAAAGACATTATGTGCAGATGATTAAGAAAACAGATGCAAAAATCTTTAACAAATCAAATCCCAAAACATGAAAGGGATAGTACATCATGACCAAGTTGGATTCATCTTGGTCAGGTGAGGTGATCTGACATTTTAAAATGAATACAACTTGCTAAGTATTTGTACCACTATATTTAAAAACTTTAAAAAAATCTAGTCATACAAGCATCTCAGTGGACTCCAGAGAAAGTACCTGACAAAATTCAATGCTCATTTATGATAAAAATTTCTATAATGTAGGAATAGAAGGGGACTTCCTCAACCTGTTGAAGAACCACCTTGAACTTTGTGTTTTTCAATGTGCATCTAAGACTGGGAATAAGGGAAGATGTGTGCTCTCACCACTTATCCAACATTGTACTGGAGTCCTAGCTAGTGTAACAGGCAAGAAAAAGAAATCAAAGCCAGGTGCAATGGTACATGACTGTAATCCCAGCAACTCAGGAGGCTGAGGCAGAAGGATGAAAAACAGTTCAAAGCTACCTTAGCAACTTAGGCCCTAACCAACTTATGAGACTCTGTCTCAAAATAAAATATAAAAAGGGTTGGGGATGTGGATAAGTGGTTAAGTACCTTTGGGTTCAATCCCTGGTACCAAAAAAAAATTAAATAAATAAAAATAAAAGATATACTAAGGAAAGGAAGAAATAAAACTTTTTATTCACTGACAATATGATATCTATGTAGTAAGCCCTAAGGAATCTACAAAAGAGCTAGTAGAATAAGTTTAGCAAGGTTTCAAAATACAAGGTCAATCTGCAAAAAATGAATTTTATTTCAACATACTGACAACAAATAATTTCATATTGGAAAAAAAAAATTTTACTGGTAATTAAACCACAGGCACTTTACCACTGAGTCATATCCCTAGCCCTTTTAATTTTTTGAGATAGAGTCTCGCTAAGTTGCTGAGGCTTTTTTCTTCTTTCTCTCTCTCTCTTTTTTTTTTTTGTTAAAAAGAGAGGAACAGTGAAAGAATTAAATTTTTAAATTTAGTTTTTCACGTGGCCTTTGTTGCTACACTTTGTTGTGTATGGTGCTAGGGTTCGAATTCGCATCCCCGAGCATGCCAGGCAAGCGCTGTAACTGCAAGTGCTGAGACTGGCTGCCTCAGTCTTTCAAACCTTCTGCCTCAGCCTCCTGAGCTACTAGGATTAGAAGTGTGCATCACCACATCCGGTTTTATATTCAAATTTTAAAATAATTCCATTTACAATAGTATAAAGATATGAAGTGCTTAGAAACAAATATAATAATATATGCATGGACCAAATCTGAAGGCTGAAAACCTTCAGATTAATGAGAGAAATTAATGAGAGAAATTAATGATGACCTGAATAAATGGAGATAGGCATCATGCTCATTAATTAATATGTCAGTTCTCCCCAAAACGATCTATAGATTCAATACTATCCCAATCAAAATCCCTGCCCCCTCCAATGCTGGGGATTGAACTAAGGGGGTGAGCTCTATCACTGAGCAAAACCCCAGCTCCAGCAGGTTTTTTGTATTTGTTTTGTTTTTATATATAGCAACTGAAAAGTTAATCCTAGAATGTATATGGAAATGCAAAGAACCTAGAATAGGTAGGTGTATGACCTCTCTTGTTCACTGCTTTATCTTTAGTTCTTCGAAGGGTATATGCCTGGGAGGCACATAGTAAATATGTGTCCAAAGAATGAAAGAAATGAGAGAGAACTATAGAGAATAAATTGAAAGGAAGTGGGCAAAAGTGTTGGCAGGCTGGAGCGGTGGCTCAGCAGTTGTGGCGCTTGTCTGGCATGCGCAAGTATGTGGGTTCAAACCCCAGCACCACGTACACAACTAAGCGTCAGAGCAACGAAAGCCATGTGAAAAAAAACTCAATAAAGGCCAATTCATTCTCTTTCTCTCTCACTGCCCTTTTATCTTTAAAAAAAAAAAAAAGAGAGGAGGAGAGAAAGAAAGAGAGAAGGAATTTTATTTATTGTTTCATCTGGCCTTTGTTTCTCTGACAGTTGTGTATGTGGTGCTAGGGTATGAACCTGGGTCCCTGCACATGCCAGGGAAGTGCTTCAACTGCCAAGCCACCGCCCCAGCCTAGCAGTTTTTATTTCAGGATAAAAAAAGTTTTCTCTATTTTCCTCAAGAGACATACATTACTTTTGTATTTAAACATCATTTGAATAGATCATGCATGCATATGGTACAAAGCATAAGGTGTAAGAAAACACAAAAAGTAAAATGTCTCTCTCATTCTCTCAGCTTTAGAAACTATTATTTTTTAATTTAGAGGAATTATGCTTAAAGTAGTCTTTATTTCAGTTAATAAAAAACAGTAAAAATTCACTTTCTTATAGGTAAATTAACTGACTTTTAAAAAAGGCAAGATATACTAGTTTTTCATAGGAAAACTCAATATCATAAAAAATCGGTTTTCCCTAAATTAAATACAATTTAAATATCACATCAAGGGACTGGAGTGGTGGCCAAGTGGTTAAAGCATTTGCCTGGCATGCATGAGGACCCAGGGTCAAACCCCAGCATCACATGCACAACTAAGTGTCACAGAAACAACACCCAGTTGGAAAAAAAATAAAAATTATTTTCTCTCCCTCCCTCTCTTAAAAAAATAAAATAAATATTACTTTAATACAGGTATGGACAAGTTTTTTTTTTAAATAACTAGATAAGCTGATTCCAGGAAGAGCTCCCATGCAGAAGTAGCCAAGAAGTACAGTATATGTGTAAAATACTTACTAGTATCTTTTAATAAAAATACCTTTTTTGATCAATTTCTTGTTGCTGTTTAACATGCTTATTCTCAAATTCACGAATATTTGCCACACCAATTTCTTCACAGAAGTGTTGGAAAATGTCATCTTCTACCTTTTAAATTATTTTAAAACAAGAAGTTTAATAATTAATTCTACTTTTACTTTTTAAAAAATTTTTTTAAATTTTTTTTAGGGCTGAGGACTGAACTCAGTGCCTTGCGCATGCTAGGCAAGCACTCTGCCACTGAGCTAAATCCCCAACCCCTTAATAATTAATTTTAAGAAATACATAGACAATGCTTAAATATAAGTTTTTCATTCCAAAATTTTCCTGGGTTAGGCTAATACTAATCAAGCCAAGCATTACCATATTCAGTCAGTGCTTTCTCTTCCTTTATTCCCTTAAGCTGTGCCCATCTATTTTCAAATTCTTATTCAAACATTTAAATAAGAAAGCTCATTAACTTGCTTTATTAAGTGTCTGACTTTTTTTAACACACTTTTTAATATAAAACTGGAAGGATTCCATTTACTTTGGCCACACCATAATGTAACATTCAACATCAATAAAGAAATCCTTTAAATCAATCTTTAAATTTCATCCTTTGATCTTTTAAATCTCAGACAATAAAAAACCTAAGAATCAAAAAGATATGGAAAAACTAGAATGAGCTAAGTCCAACAAAATAATATTTAACCTTGCATTTAAAAGGCCTAGTTACAGAATGAGAGAGACCTGCAACAGTAGGACATGCTAAACACTCCAGGGTTAGCTGAGTATCAATGAGATATGAATGTAGTAAGACTGAAGCGGGAGTCAGCTCCATCAGCATACATAGATAACCCCAGCCATGGAAAGCCAGTCACATGTCTAGCACCCCAGGAAGGTCTGTGCTGTTGGACCATATCTGGACATGCACAAGTAACAGAGCATCCAGGGCATGATTTCCAGAGCTCATCTTAAGTCCATGGTAATGTAAAATGATCAAAGAAATTGGGGTATTTAACCTGCAAAGGAGATAATTAGGAGCAACATGAGTGTGACTTTGAGCTATGTGGAAGGCAGGCCTAAAAGCAGAAGGGGATGGTGGAAGAAACAACTTCCCAAGAATTGGTGGTACCCAATGGGTCTAAAAGAGTTCCTGTCACTTTATAAGCAGAGGCTAGGTGACTAAACATTTGTTGCTCAAGAGCCAAGCACCATGCCTAACCTAGCAAGTAATAAAAGTTTAAAAAAAAAACCTGATGAGTGGGGCTGGAGCAGTGGCTCAATGTTTATGGCAACTGACCAGCATGCGCAAGTACACAGGTTCAAACCCCAGCACTACATACATAACGAAATACTGGAGCAATGAAGGCCAGATGAAAAACTAAATAAAATTCTTTCTCTCTCTCTCTCACTGTTACTCTCTCTTAAAAAGAAAGAAAGAAAGAAAAATAAATGACAACTTTTTGCCTCCTGGTGTAAAGGGCAGCGAGAAAAAAGGGGGCAATACTTTTTCAGTGGGCAAGGAGAAGTTGGAGAACAGAAGGGAACACTCACTGGTCACTGTCTGGACATGGGCAGTAGTGGTGCTCGGAAGATACAAGGGGATCAACTGGGCAAACCCACCAAACTTAGCTTATGGGTTGTTTCTGACAGGGTGCTGTCACCTGTCAACCTCTGCTTTAGCACATTTATAGTCTGATGTCTGGTCTGGAACTAAAATCCATATACCACTTAATTACGAATACAACATACATCACCTTATCTATTTTTTCTTGAAATTCTTCAACTCGTTGCTGTTGTTCTTTGATTCCTTCACTCAACATAGTACACTGAGACTCAATATTTAGTAGTTCGCTTTGTAGCTGAGATTGTTCCTAATAACAAGAGAAAATTTTTTTTATTCATTATTTTTTTAGAGAGAGAGGGACAGTGAGAGTGTGAGTGAGAGTGAGAGAGAGAGAGAGAGAGAGAGAGAGAGAGAATGCATTAATTTTATTTATTTTTTCATTGCTCTGACATTTCATTGTGTACGTGGTGCTGGGGTTTGAACTCCCATCCTTGTGCATGCCAGACAAATGCCATAACCACTGAGCCACCACTGCAGCCCCAGAAGTTTTTTTATTAACATGATTTTTTAGTTTTATACAGTGAAGTCAAAAACATGATAGGTGTCTTTTAGGGAAGAGGAATCCATAAGCTGAGATGAATTCCAGTATAGCTAGATAATAAGATTAAACTTCATAAAAATAATCAGACTATCATATAATCTCAAGCAAAGACTCAAGTATCTAAAAAATTACATTATTCTACATAACTGTATTTCCTGAAATTCTGTGGTTTTTTTATTTTTTTAAAGAGAGAAGGACAGTGAGAGAGAGAATCGGGAATCAGTTTATTCAGTTTTCCATGTGGCCCTTGTTGCTCTGACACCTTGTTGCGTATGCGGTGCTGGGGTTTGAATCCGCATCTTCACACATGCCAGACAAGCACTGAAACCGCTGAGCCACTGCTCCAGCCCCTGAAATTCTATATTCTGATTCTAATTTCCATCACATTTTATGTAAGTTCATATTACCCGGTAAAAAGCAGCAAGGTACTTCTTCTTAATCATTTCAAGTTCACTTTGTGAATATTTGAGTCGCGTGTGAGTTCCTTGCGCTAGAGTCTGTATTTGCTTCAAATCTGTTTCCTTGCGTAGTGTCTTCATTAAATCCTAAAAGCAAGAGAAATGTAAAAACATTTCACAATAGAAAATCACTTTCACTTGATTTTAGGAATTTATGAATTTTCCCAGTTTCTTCAATGACCCACTAAACAGCTTGTTCAAAACTGCATTGTACAAATCAAAACTTCACTAAGATTTCACCTCACTCCAGTCAGAGTGGCAAAAATGAAGAATACAAACAATGACAGGTGCTGGAGGGGCTGTGGGAAAAGAGGAACACTGTTACATTGTTGGTGGGACTGCAAACTGGTACAGCCACTCTGGAAAGCAGTGTGGAGACTCCTCAAAAAATTAGGGCTGGAACTGCCTTTGACCCAGCTATCCCACTACTGGGTATCTTCCCCAAAGAGCTAGAATTGGCTTACTATGGAGATACAGCTTCATCAACGTTTATAGAAGCCCAATTTACTATAGGTAAATTATGGAACCAACCCAGATGCCCCTCACTTGATGAATGGATCCAAAAACTGTGGTACATATATATACAATGGAGTACTACTTGGCTATTAGAGAAAATGATATTATGGCATTTGCAGCCAAATGGATGGAGATGGAAAAATTTTTTCTAAGTGAAGTATTTCAAACTCAGAGACTCAAGGGCAGAATGTTTTCTCTCATTTGTGGAAGCTAGAATATAAGCAGAAACAGTTTGTTAGATGGCTAACCTAACAATTACCTCAACATGTATGAATTCTTACATGATCATGGGGAACTGGGCTAAGATTTCTGGGAGATGTAGGGAGGCGGGTAGGGAGGGGGGAAGGGAACAGGAAGGACATCAAGGTGACCAGAGGGAGGTAGTATGGGTGAATCTAATCCAAGGGGAACCTCCGACTTCCACGAGAAGTCCATTTAACTTGGGGCTTAAGTAAAGTGAAACATGGAACCATGGGGAACCCAAAGATGGGAAACCATGGTCTAGCACCATTATTGGCTTGTTCTGATATTACACTGCTGTTCTTGATTGTTTGATGATGAACCCCTCCTAATTGTAAGATCATGTCTATCGAATAAAAAATAAATAAAAACAAAACAAAACTGCATTGTAGGGGCTAGAGCAGTGACTCAGCAGTAAGGGTGCTTGCCTGGCATGTGCAAGTACATGGGTTCAAATCCTAGCACCACATACATAACGAAGCGTCAGAGCAAGTAAACAACACATGAAAAACTGAATAAAAATTGATTCTCATTCTCTTTCTCACTGTCCCTCACTGAAAAAAAAAAAACCTGCATTGTGTTCGTGTCATTTCTGCAGTTCCTCTTGCTGTTGATTTCTAATTTTATTCTACCATGAATTGATAAGATGCAAAAACAAACAAACAAAAAACCCCAAAACAAAAACTTTTTTTTATTTAGTAAGATTTGGGGAAAAAAAAAAAGAAGATTTGCTTCATGGCCTAAATTGTGACCTAAGGAGGGAAGTTTATAGCTAGAAGTGCCTATGTTAGAAAAATATAAATTTTAAATACATAACCAAATGATGGATCTCAAGGTTTTAAAAAAAGAACAAACTAATCCGGTATCAGCAGAAGGAAAGAAATAATAAAGATCAGAGCAGAAATAAATGAAATAGAGAATAAAAGAACAATATAAAGAATCAACGAGGGGCTGGAGGAGTGGCTCGGCAGCTGGAGTGCTTGCCTGGCAGTTGTGAGGACCCAGGTTTGATCCCCAGCACCACATTCACAACTAAGTATTGGAAAAACAAAGGCCAGATGAAAAATTAAGTTGATTTTTTTCTCTCACTTCACTCTCCCTCTCTTTAAAAAAAAAAAAAAACTAGATTCTTTGAAAAGATAAAATTGACAAATCCTTAGCCAAACTAACCAAAAGAGAAAAAAGATTGATATGTAAATAAAATTAGGGGCTGGAGCAGTGGCTCACTGGTTGGAGCACTTGCCGGGCATGTGTGGAAACTAGGGTTCGAGCCCCAGCACCACTTGTACAACAGGGTATCAGGGAAACAAGGGCCAGTTGAAAAAAATGGGTAAGGTTGATTCTCTTTCTCACTCTTAAAAAAATTATCTTTAAAAAATAAATAAAAAGAAAAATAAAATTAGACACATAAAAAGGGAATATTTACAATAGGTACTACTGAAATCTAGAGGATCATTAGGGATTTTTCTTTCTCTTTTTTTTTTTTTTAGTTTTCCAATGATACAGTACAATATATTTATATTCTGAAAATTAGATTAACCCCCTAGAGCGCCCCCTAATTACCCACCCTTGTCTCTCCCCCTACCCACTCCTTCCCAGTACATCTCTATGAATGCCTTAGGTTGTATGTTACTATACCTTTTCAGGGTTTAATACATGAGAGTTGAAAGTTGACCACCTTTCACAATGGTCAGGGTTTAGCTCCAGCCTCCACAGATGAGTGAAGACATTAGGGATATATATATATATATATATATATATATATATATATATAGAGAGAGAGAGAGAGAGAGAGAGAGAGAGAGGGAGCGCGAGCGAGAGAAAGAAAGAGAAAGAGTCATTTTTCCAACATGTAGTTGTGTATGTGGTGCTGGAGTTCAAACCTGGGTCCTTGTGCGTGCCAGGCAAGTGCTCTACCACTAAGCCACTGCTCCAGCCCCTCACTGGGAAATATTTTGAAAAATTATGTCAATAAATTGGAAAATCCACAAGAAAAGAACAAATTTCTACATATATATGACTTACCAAATTAAATTGAGAGCTTAAAAAAACTAAATAAATCAATTACAAGGAATGAAACTGAAGCAGTAATAAAATTTCTCTATAGTCAGGTGCAGTGGTGCACACCTGTAATCCCAGCAACTTGGGAGGCTCAGACAGGAGGAGCACCAGGTTGAGGTTAACCTCAGCATCTTAGCAAGACCCTGTCTCAAAATATAAAAAGGACTGGGAATGCAGATCAGTTGTACAGCACCCCTGGGTTTAACCCCCAGAACTGCAAAAGACAAAACAAGCAAAAAATCCTCAAAGCAAAATGAAAACTCCTTGTAACAAATAGAAGCCCAGGACCAGACAGAGTTGCAGCTGAATTTTACCAAAAAGATTTTTTTTCTTTTTGAAGCAAGAGGGACAGTGAGTGAGAGAGAAAGAATCAATTTATTTAGTTTTTCATGTGACGTTCATTGTTTCAACAGTTCATTGTATACGTGGTGCTGGGGGGTTTGAACCTGCATCCTCACACATGCCAGGCAAGCACCACTGAGCCACCACTCCAGCCCTGAATTTTACCAATTTTTTAAAGAAGAACTAATATTCATGCTCCTTGAACTATTCCATAATTTAGAAAAGGAAGGAATTCCTCCCTACTTATTTTATGAAGCCAGCATTATCCTCTTACAGGACACAATAAAAAAAGGAAACTACAGGCCAAGATCCTTGATGAACATAGACACAAAATCCTCCGTAACATACTTGCAAAGGGAATCAGCGGCACATTAGAAAGATCCCATACCATGATCAAGTTGGTTTCAATCCAGAAGAAAGGCTGGTTCAGCATTCACAAGTTAATAAACGTAATACAACACATTAAACAGAACCAAGGATAAAAATCGATAATATCTGATGATTTCAGCAACTGCAGAAAAAGCCTCTGATAAAATCTGACATTCCTTCCTGATAAAACCCTGAATAAACTACAGTAGGATCACACCTCCACAAAATAAAGGCTATACATAACATCCTACTCAATGCAGGAAAACCGGAAGCATTTCCTCTAAATCAGGAACAAGACAAGGGTGTCCACTCTTACCTCTCTTATTCAATATAGTGTAGAAACTTTAGCCAGAGCAATCAGGCAAGAGAAAAAATATGTGATACAAATAGTGAAGAAGGAAATAAAATTTTTCCTGTTTGCAGATGATACGGTTCTATATAAAATCCTAGAGTCTACCAAGAGTCTCTTAGAATGCAAACAAATTCAGCAAAGTAGCAGGGTAGTAGCTTCCTATATGCCTACAATGAACTAACTGAGAAAGAAATCAGGAAAACAATTCTATTCAAAATAGCCTATAAAGTAAAATAAAACAATAGCAACAACAACAAACAAACAAACAAACAAACCTGCCTGGCACGGTTCTGCACAACTGTAATTCTAGCTACTCAGGCAGCTGAGGCAAAGTTGCAAGTTCAAGGCTAGCCTGAGCAACTTAGTGAGACCCTGTCTCAAACTATAAAAAGGCCTGGGGATGTAGCTCAGTGGTAAAGTGTCCCTGGGTCAATCCCAGTACAAAAAAAAATTAAGTCGAATTCAAACACAGTTGGCACTAGAATGGAATCAACATTTGATACACAATATACAAATCTCAAAACTATTAGGTTAAATGAAGAAAGCATGATACAAAAGACTACTTATTGCATGCTTCCTTTTACATAAAAGTGCAGAAGAGAAAGACTATAATGACAGGAAGTAGACTGGGTACCAGGGTGTAAGGGGTCCAAGGATGGGGACTGGCTATAAAAGAGCGCAAGGAGTTTGGGGGAGACATGAAAATGCTCTCTATAATAAATGTGGTGGTAAACTGGTGACTGTTATTGTATATAAATTATAACTAGTAAGGCCAACTAAAGTCAGAGAAAATACTTAGAATGTATGACAAAGGACTAATTTACTTATCATACAAATAACCTTAAGATAAGTACAAAATAACAACCCAATAC
This sequence comes from Aplodontia rufa, assembly GCA_004027875.1. Taxonomy (NCBI): domain Eukaryota; kingdom Metazoa; phylum Chordata; class Mammalia; order Rodentia; family Aplodontiidae; genus Aplodontia; species Aplodontia rufa. The sequence goes on from PVKS010000114.1 coordinate 234,504, forward strand.
AAAACGTGTACAGGAAATTATAAATAAGGAGTTCACAGAACTTACTTTTATTTTAAAAAACTCAGTTTAAAAACACAACTATTCTCCTTAATATTTTAAACTTTTATGAAATGTATTACCTTTAGCTCTTGGACTAACTGGCTTCTTCGGTCTCTTAGACTCTTTAATTCCTTCTCATCCCAGCATCTTGCCTTGTGTTTTAAGTCACTTGACCCTCCAGAGATCACACCAGATTTTAAAAACAGTGTTCCATCAAGAGCTACTGTCTGTAAAATTAAAAATAGCTTACCTTAGAGAAATGTACAGAGAACAAATAAGGACATAATGTGGCAATATACACAGCTGAGAATTTTCTAGATGAAAAGAACTCTGAACACCAATAAACAAACTACAAATGTAAAACTCATTTTACTAAAGGCACAAAGCAATTTTCAGCAACAAATCAGCAGCAATTACAAAGGTTCAAAGTAAGTTGTATATTAGTTCTTAACATTTCAAAACTGAAAACCAAAACCTAAGAATAATTATTTTTAATTTCAAATGGCTTGCATTACATAATTCTGTATTTTGAAGAATCTGACACACATATTCTGGCATATTACAAAAATGGTCTTAATAACTTTAGGATACCCAAAATACCATTTTCCAAAATGGACCTATAACTGAAGATCAAGAAAGAAATGTAAATTGAATCAAGGTATAAGAAAACCTGGAGTTTAGACTCTGAGTAAACATATACTTTTTTTTTTTTAAAGAGAGAAGGACAGTGTGAGAGAGAGACAGAGAGAATCAATTTTTATTGAGTTTTTCACATGGCTCTCATTGCTCTGACACTTGGTTGTGTACGTGGGTGCTGGGGTTTGAACCTGTGTACTTATGCATGCCGGGCAAGCATTGTAACCGCTGAGCTACCATTCCAGCCCCTGAGCAAACATATACTTTATGAAATAAAGGAAATTAATTCTCAAGATTTTTTTTAAAATTCTCAACATTTTCAAATGTTCCTAATTGATTAGTCAAAACAGGAGACCATCTGTGAGTGATTTAAAAGTAATGTGAGCTGACAAAAAAAAAACAGAGGGAAGGAAAGAGACAGGAGTCTCAGTCATTTTCTTTCGCTGGAGTCTTCTGTGGAACTGACACATTCCACATTAAGGACTGGAGCCACTGAAGTGAGATGCTAACCCACAGGCAATCATGCGCAGGGAAAAGACATACAAACCTGATGCTGCAACAGAAAACAACCAGAAGATGGTAGACACATATTCAGTAATTCTGAAGAATACAAGTGCAGGGTTCAAACCCTGCTGCTGAGTCCACAGAAGTCTCCCCGAGGCAGCCAAAGCCTCCACCCTAGCTAGGCACCAGTTAGAATCAAATTAGTTACATTCTACAGAAAACTGTCCCTGCTCACAAAATGGAACCCTGGGGAAAGCAATCCAGGGTACCTGGTAAACAGGCCAGGCTGCTTGCACAATACTGCTGTGACATCCAGTACCTGGATTCCTCCTCAGTGGGACAAGCTCACCATTTTCTGGAGGGACCAAGAGGTCCCTTTCCTCTGGGATGTTAGTTTGACAACGAACTGCTCACCAGGGCTACAGGGGCTCTTCAGGTTAACACTGGACCTCCACCTGACACCAGCAGCGGCAGCTTGGAAACTGAATTACTGCTGCCAAGTTCTGGTCTGGTCAGCAACTTCCCTGACCAGGAATTCCACCCACTGTTAACATACTTGGCTTACTCCTCTGGCTTCATCACAAAAACATGAGGAGGTAAGGTACAGGTTCTTTCCTAGAACGTTTTCGGCTTGTGCTGCTTTTGTCTGGCCAGAGTACACCTCTTTGTGGAATTCTTGGCTTTTAAATGGTTCTCAATAAAGTTTACATCTACACCATGTGTGTCTTATATGATAATCTTGAAAAGCATTGCATGGTCCAAGATGAATCTTAAGACTTTTTAAGAAAATTTCCTGGGGGCTGGAGCATTGGCTCAACGGATGGAGCGCTTGCCTGGCATGTGTGAGGACCTGGGTTCAAACTCCAGCACCACATACACAACCAAGAGTCAGAAAAACAAAACAGATGAAAAAATAAATAAAATTGACTCTCCTTTTCTCTCTCTCTCACTCTATCTATATAAAAGGAAGAAAAGAAAGACAGACAGAAAATGAAACTTTCCTGGCAGGCCCTCCAATGAATGACTGCTTCTGACATCCAATGGCAACTTCTGCAGTGCTCCACAATGCTCTGCCAGGAAGAAGGGACAGAGGGAAAGGCAGCGGTGGGACACCGGCAGAGCAGCACAAATGACTAAAAGATATTGAGTGTGAGCATGCCTGTGTCACGGGGATGGGGTGAGAAACAGTTTGGAGATCCCAGGGGAGATGAGGCTCACACTGAGAGACAAAGCTGACAGGCCAGATGACACTGAAGGAAGAATGTGCATGGAATCCCACTGAGGACTGGTGGCACTTGCAGAGGGCTGAGGAGAAGCAGCACAAATACTCTGGGAACTACCTGAGCAAAGCCAGAGATGATGGTACACGTTCAGCCAGAAGAGGGAAAAGCCCGGAAGTCCAGAAAATCCTTGGGCTGGAATAATGGTATCAAGAACCAAGTTGAAAAGGGCTGAGGCAGTGGCTCAGCAGTAAAACGCTTGCCTGGCTGCACAAGGACCAGGTACGAACCCCAGCACCACACACACATCTGTCAGAAAAACACTAAAACCAGGTGAAAAAATTAAAAAAAAAATTGATTCTCTCTTTGGCTCTATTTTTATTTAAAAAAAAAACTGAGTTGAAGAATACAGGACAGAAATTAAGTTTTAGAAAAAAGAATACAAATTTAGTTTCAGACATGATGATTTTACAGGATGTGTGGTCTGATATTTTACTTACTTATAATGTGTACGATTTTCTGTAATAATTTAATTCTCAGATTGCAAGTTTGATGCCAGATTCGGCAGCTTAGCAAGACCCTGTCTCATAATAAAAAATAAAAATGTGTTTCTGGTCTGACTCCATGATGGTACAATAAAACACCAAGAGAGCCTTGGCTGCATGGCATGTGTAGGGGAAAACTTCACTGGAGCACAGTGCTGGTCAGTGGAAGATTTTCAGAGGATCAGAGTGCATCCATCCCAACCAGGCAGTGCCGGCAGCAACTATCATTGTTCACACTGGAATTGGAGAGGGCTTGAATGATAACGTGGGGTTGGATCTGCCGTGGAAAAGCCAAGTTCATTAAGGAACCCTGCATCAGGCCTAACCCAGGACACCCTGCTGCAGGAGGGGAGTGTGGTGTCTCTCAGCTGCCTGCAAGGAGGAGGAGGAGTAGGCATCCTGAGCAGATTGTCCGGGGGAGGGAGTCAGGAGTTTAGAGTAGGCTACTCCACAATCCTGCCAGAAGCCGGCTGAACTCACAACAGCAGGGGTAGGATAGGCCCAGACCTCACTTAGCCCAGGGGGATTCAAGTTGGTGGAAGGCAGGGAAGCCTAGCTCTGCAACCCTCCCTGCCCTCAAGTCAGAGAGCTCACAGGACAAGCCAAGGTGGGACAGGAGCACACAAGAGAAGGCTGAGTCTAAGCCCAGGAAATCTGTATGTGACCAGCAGAGGGAGTACTGCTCTGCATTCATCCCCCTGAGCCTAGAAACCTGAAGTCTCCTGGATTTCAGATCCCTAGCAGAGGCAAAAGCTAAGCCCTCAAACTCTGGGAAGTCTCCACCCATTAAAGCTCAGGAGACTGAACTAGAAACACACCCTGCCATATGTCCTCCCCACTTAGAATCCTGCACAAACACCATGCACATCATCCGGACGGAGGGACCCTGGCAACAAAACTCAGACGGACAGTGAGCATATGATCCCGACGTGTAGTGAGAACCTCAGAAACACAGTTGTGATTTTGTATTAAGATTTTTTTTCTGGGCTGGAGTGGTGGCTTGGAGGTTAAGGCGCTTGCCTGGCACGCACAAGTACACGCGTTCAAACCCCAGCACCCACGCACACAACTAAGTGTCAGAGCAACAAACGTGAAAAACTGAATAAAAAGATTGATTCTCTCTCACTGTCCTTCTTTCTTTAAAAAAAAAAAGTTTCGATGTGCATTTGTGTGCCATCTGGAGAAGGAGATGGGTTCATGTGCATATAAACAAATACTAGCTGTTGTTTTTTTTTTGGTTGGTTGCTTTTGTTTAATTTACCTTATTTTTCTTTCTTTTTTCTCCTCTGCTTTCCTTTCTTTTCTCTGTGGTTCCTTCATTACTGAGCATTTTCTTCAATGTGAATGCTTATCCTTGCTCTGCCTGCTGAGGGCTGGGTTTCGATCAGTACACTTAGTTTTTGGATTATATTGTGCCACAGTTGCAAGGTTCTCCTCTGCTTCCTTCTACCCTTTCTTCTGGTATCACCCAAACTCCATTAAGAGTATGTCTTTCACCCTTCCTCTATTTGGTACCTCTGTCCCTCTTCCCTCTATTTCTATTTTTATTATTCTTTTTTCTTTTTCTTTTTTTTTAACCATCATATCCTATACCTCCTCTACTTTCTCTCTGCTCCTACTCTGACATTACATCCTCCTAACTTCCTCATACACTTCCTTCTCTCTCAGGCATATATAAGCATACCACCTCTTAGCTCTAACTAATTTATACAATTCGACCCCCCACCATTAATGCTGTGTAACCACTACCACTGTGAACACCAAACTCAGTAACAATTGCCTGCTTTGAAGCCTAACACAGGTGATGGTTTAACAGTTGTAGCCAAAGATCACTGTTAACCCTACCATTGATCTCACATGTGAAAGTTAACATTGTAATAGATATAGTAAGTACTGAGTAATCAATTAAATGCTGTTTATTGTAAGCACTAGTTGTTTATATTAATTGTTTTTCATTAGCTTGTAAGGAGCTTAAAATTTCCAGCTTAGGACACAGGTTAGGGAACTTACTGCTGAACTCAACTTTCCTGAGAGTACCCAACCCAAGTAAGGGACAGGACAAAACCCCCAATTCAACAGTGAGGACCCAAAGAGGAACAAGCAGAAAGAGTTCTCAGGCCCCATCCCTTGGTACCAACACAGATATCATATCCAGTGAAAATCCTCAGAACAAATATGATAACTCACAATAGCTAATATACAAAATAAGAATCTGCTTCAATTTAAGGAGCAAGAAGACCTTCAAAAAAATGAGGAAACGGGTAAGCAAATCTCTCCCCACCAAACCCACACTCCCCCAACAAAAGAATCTACCAATAGGGTGCTGGATGAAGACCAAGACAATAGCAACAACAATCTGATTACCAAAACGATCAAAGAATTAAAGGAAGATTTAAAGAAAGAAATAAAGAGAACAATTAAGGGCTGGTGTGGGGACTCGGCAGTTATGGCGCTTACCTGACATGGGTGAGGATGTGGGTTTGAACTCCAGCACCACATACACAATGAAGTGTCAGAGCAACAAAAGTCACATGAAAAACTAAACAAAAGTGATTCTCTCACTGTCCCTCTCCCTTTTTTTTTTTAAAGAAGAAACTAAGAGAGCAACCACAGGAGATGGAAGAACAATTTGTCAAAGAAACAGATATAGTGAAAAGTACAGAACTCATAGAAATGAAAAACACAATCAATCAAATTAAAACTCACACAAAGATTTCAACAACAGATTACAATCTGTAGAAAACACAACTACTACTCTTGAAGAAAGAACCTGTGACACTGAAGGCAGGCAAAATAAGTCTGAATTCACAGAAGGCAGGAAAGGAAAAAAACTTAAAAGAACATAACCAAAATATTCAAAAGCTCTGGGACAATGTTAAAAGACCAAATCTGAGAGTCATTGGGATAGAAGAAAACATGGAGATACTAAAGGCATAAAGAATATTCTCAATGAGAAAATTACAGATAATTTCTCTCATATTAGAAATGAGATAGACATACACAAACAGGATGCGGTCAGGACTCCAAATGGACCTAACCAATTGAGAAATTCGCCAAGACACATCATCCTCAAAATGTTTAACAGGGAAAAAAGGAAAGAATATTAAAAGGTGCAAGAGAGAAGCATCAAAGTCACACTTAAAGTCACACTTAGAGTCAAACCAATGAGGATCACCTCAGACTTCTCACCTCAGACCCTAAAAACAAGAAAAGCATAGAATGAGATATTCCAAACCCTGAAAGAAAATAACTGTCAGCTGAGGATACTACACCCAGCAAACTCAGGTTCAAATTGGAGGGAGAAATACAAACATTTCACAACATGAACAAAAGAAAAGAATTCATGAGCTCTAATTTATGAGAAAACTAAGAAAACAAAGAATACTCAAAGACAAAACTTTATAGAGGAATGAGAAATCAATTCCCAAACCTCGCTAGCTGAGGAAGCTCAATAAAAAGTATCATCTGCTAAATGAGAACCAAGACAGCACAAAATACAGCAAAAATCACAATGGCAGTGAATCATGAACACATATCCATACCAACGCTTAGTGTTAATGATCTCAACTCTCTAATCAAAAGGCATATACTAGCAGAATGGATCAAAAAACAAAATCCAACACTACACTGCCTGGAAGAGATACATCTTATAGGTAAAGACATCCATAGGTTGAAGGTAAAAGGATGGAGAAAAGTCTACCAGGCATATGGCCCAAGAAAACAAGCTGGTGTAGTGATTCAAATATCCAATAATGTAAGTTTCAACCAAAAACTAATCAGAAGAGACAAAGAAGGCCATTATATCTTAATAAAGGGAACTATCCAACAAGATGATATATAACCATTGAGAACATTTATACCCCAAATATTGACACATCCAACTACATAGGAAAAACACTCTACAATTTCAAATCCCTCATAAACCACAACACAATAGTACTGGGGGACTTCAATATACCCTTATCACCAATAGATAGGTCATCAAAACAAAGTCAATATAGCTTAAATGACACCTTAAATCAAACGGACTTAACAAATATCTATAGAATATTTTACCCCAAAACAGCTTGATTTACTTTCTTCTCAGCTGCACATGGAACTTTTTCCAAAACAGATCATATTCTAGTTCACAAGGGAAATCTCAGCAAATACAAAAAAAATCCGAATAATCTCATAACCTAGCAGATAATGGTATAAAACTAGAAATCAAAAGTAAGAAAAATAACAGAAATCACACAAATACATGGAGATTGAATTATACTCTCCTAAACGAAGAATGGATCAAAGAAGAAACGACAATAGAAATCAGGAACTTCTTATAAACAAATGAAAAAGAAGACATAACATACCAAAATCTAGGGATAGTATCAAAACATCTCCAAGGGTAAATTTATAACTCTGAGTACCCACATCAAAAAACTAGAGAGATCCCAAATAAATAAGCTTATGCTTCTTTTTTTTAAAGAAAGAGGGACAGTGAGAGAGAGAGAGAAAGAGAGAAACAACTTTATTTAGTTTTTCACATGGCCTTAGTTGCTCCAACACTCAGTTGTGTACGTGGTGCTGGGGTTTGAACCCGGGTCCTCAAGCTTACAAGGCAAGCTCCGAAACCGCTGAGCCACCGCTCCAGCCCCAAGCTTATGCTTCTTAGAAAAAGAAGAACAAACTAATCCCCAGACCAGTAGAAGACAGGAGATAATAAAGATCAGAGCTGAAATCAATGAAATTGAGAGTAAACAAATAGAAAGAATCAATGAAACAGACCTGGTTCTTTGAAAAAATAAATAAAATTGACAAACCCATATCCAACCTCACAAAAAGAATGAAAAGAAACAAATCAACAAAATCAGAGATGAAAACAGTAAAATCACCACAGACCCCTCTGAAATACAGAGGATTATCAGAACCTACTTTGAGAATTTATATTCCAATAAGCTGGAAAATCTGGAAGATGTGAACAAGTTTCTTACCATATACAACATGCCCACATTGACACAAGAAAGTATAGAAATCTTGGGGCTGGAGTGGTAGCTCAGCAGTTGAAGCTGGCGTGTGCTAGAACCCAAGTTCAAATCCCAGTACCATGTAAGCAAGTAAGTGTTGAAGGGAAAAAAAAAATAGAAATCTTAAACAGACCAGTATCAATTAATGAACTTGATTGAGCAACTAAAAGCCTTCCAAAAAAGAAAAACCCAGGAACTGATGGATTCTCAGCTGAGTTATACCATACCTTTACAGAAGAACGAACACCTCTCTTTACTAAGTTATTCCAAGAAAGTGAAAGGGACGGAACACTCCTAAACATTTTTTATGAAGTAAACATAACCCTGATACTGAAACCTGACAAAGACACATTAAGGAAAGAAAACTACAGACCAAGATCCTTGATGAACATAGATGCAAAAATCCTTGATAAAATACTAGCAAATGACATTCAAAAACAAATCAAAAAGATAACCAAATGGGTTTCATTCCAGGAATGCAAGGATAGCTCACCATATGCAAATCAATAAATGTGATCAATCATTTAAACAGAAGCATGGACAAAAACCACATGTTCATCTCAATAAACACAGAAAAGGCCTTCAATAATATTCCACACCCATTCATGTTGAAAACACTGGAGAAGTTAGGGATTAAAGGATCCTACCTTCACATTGTAAAGGCCATTTATGACAAACTCATAGCCAGTATCATAAATGGAGAAAAATTGAAAGCATTCCCACTAAACTCAGGAACAAGACAAGGATGCCCTTTTCACTTCTCTTATTCAATATAGTCCTTAAAACAGTAGCCAGAGCAATCAGGCAAGAGAAAGAGATCAAAGGGGTATGAAAGAAAAAGTCAAATTATCTCTATTTGCTGATGATATGATTCTATATCTAGAAGACCCAAGAAACTCCACCAAAAGACTGCTGCTAGAGCTTTATCAATAAATTTGGCAAAGCAGCAGGATACAAGATTAATACTCATAAATCAATAGTTTTTCTATATTACAACAGTGATTCAGCCAAGAATGAAACCAGGAAAACCATCCCATTCACAATAACCTCAACACCCCCCCAAAAAAACAACAACAACAACAAAAACAAAACAGAAAAAACAACCCTTGGTAATTAATCTAACCAAGAAAGCAAACGAGCTCTACAAAGAAAATTATAGGACACTAAAAAAATAAATAGAAAAAGACCTGAGAAGATGGAAAGATATCCCATGTTCTTGCATAGGCAAAATTAATATAATGAAAATGGCCATTCTGCCAAAAGTGCTATACAGATTCAATGTAATCCCATCAAAATGCCAATAGCATTCTTCACAGATATAGAAAAATCAATTCTTAGATTCATTTGGAAGAATAAGAGACCCAGAATAGACAAAGCAATACTTAACACAAAAAGCGAAGCAGGAGGCATCACAATACCTGATCTGAAACTATACTACAGAGCTGTATTTACAAAAACAGCATGGTATTGGTATCAAAATAGACATGAAGACCAATGGGATAGAACAGAAGATACAGACCCAAAACCACAAATCTATAGCTGTCTGATATTTGACAAAGGTAGCAAAAATATAACTTGGAGAAAAGGCAGTCTTTTCAACAAATGGTGCTGGAAAAACTGGACAGCCATACACAGAAAAATGAAATTGGATGCATATCTCTCACCCTGCACAAAATTCAAATCAAAAGGGATCAAGGACCTTGGAATTAAACCAGATACCTTACCAGGGTTAGAAGAAAAAATAGGGTCAACACTTTACTATATAGGACCAGGCACTGCCTTCCTTAACAAGACCCCCATAGAACAAGAAATACAACCAAGAATCAATAAGTGGGATGCTATTAAACTAAAAAGTTTCTGCACAGCTAAGAAATAAATTAAGAATGTGAAGGTAGAGCCTAAAGAGTGAGAGAAAATCATGTCCAGCTGTGCCTCTGACAGGAGTTAATATCCAAGTCATAAAAAGAACTCAAAAAGATTAATACCAAAATCTCAGCTAGTCCAATTAATAAATAGACAAAAGAGCTAAACAGAAGAAATCCAAAAGGCCAATGAATATATGAAAAAATGTTCAACATCTCTAACAATCAGGGAAATGCAAATCAAATCTTCATTAAGATTTCACCTCACTCCAGTCAGAGGGGCAAAGATCAAGAAAACAAACAACAAATGCAGGAGAGGATGTGGGGACAACAGAACCTTATACGTTGTTGGTGGGACTGCAAACTAGTGCCACCATTCTGGAAAGCAGTGTGGAGACTCCTCAAAAAATTAGGGATGGAACCACCGTATGACCCAGCTATCCCATTCCTGGTTTTCCCAGAAGATGTACATTCAGCATACTACACCGACACAACTACATCAATGTTTATAGCAACACAGGTCACAATAGCTAAACTATGGAATCGACCCAGATGCCCATCACTGGATGAATGGATCAAGAAACTGCGGTGTATATATACCATGGAATTCTACTCAGCTATTAAAAAAAGTGAAATCATGGCCTTTGCTGGTGAATGCATTGAGATGGAGAAAATCATGAGGAGTGAAAGTAGTCAAACCCAGAAACTCAAGGGCTGAATGTTTTTTCTCATATGTGGATGCTACAGCACAATATAGGAAATAGTGAAAGAACAATAAATTTAGACAACAGACTCATCCAAGACAGATTAGCAATCTAACTTGTGGCAGCCTCACAGACTAGGGGTCTGCGGGGGATGAGGGGGTGGGGGTAGGGAGGGTCAAGGGGGGATATATGATGCGTGCATGTATGAAAGTATAACAACAAGCACCTTCAATATGTAATACTATATTGAAAAAATAAAATCTTGTTAAAAAAATAAAAAATCAAAAAGGCTGGGGATGCAGCTCAATGGTAGAACACTCCTGGGTTCAATCACCAATACCACACACACACACAAAAAGACAGAAATCACACTACATGAAAAACAACAAAGTCTAATAATTTTGACTGCAAAATGAGAAATTACTGAATTCAATTAGAGAAAGACAAATTGTTTACTATGTATTGGGACAAGCAGTCAACCACTTAGGATAAAAAAGTCAATACCTACACCTAATAATACACATAAAAATCCACACAAATTAAAAAGAGTGATATAGCTCTTTATGCCAGGTGTGGCAGTGCATGCTGGTATTATCAAGTGACTTGGGAAGTCTGAGCCAGGAGAATTATAGGACCCTCAAAATAAAAAGCAAAAAGGGCTGGGTCTGTAGTTCAAGAGTAAAGCATCCCTGGGAGGACTCAGGTTCAATCCCCAGCACCACATACACCACTAAATGGAGGGAAAACAAACAGAAAAAAATGGACTCTCTCTCTTAAAATAAATAAATAAATAAATACAGTTGGAGCGATATAAGCTGGTAGACTTTCTTATAGTTTCCATGTTATGCAGATTACATGGATTCTTAAGTTCTCTTAAGAACCAACATTTTCTTTGATTTCTAAATGGGTAAAATATTCACAAAGTTCAAAATTCAAAAGATACCAAAGAGTAGAGTAAAAAATTTCCCAAGCATTCCTGGCCCCAAACCTTCAGTTACCCTGCCAGAGGTAAGCAATACTATCAATTTCTTATATATTCTCCCAGAAACATTTTGCATATACAAATGCATTTATACATCGCTTACATTCCCATTTTTGACATAAATGCTAACATACAACAGATTAGTTCACATTTTTTTCTTTCTTTTTCCTTTGTGTGTGCGCGCGCGCGTGCGTTTGTGTGTATTGGGGGGTGTGCTAGGGATCAAACCCAGGGCCTCACATATGCTAAAGAAGGACACTCTACCACTTAGCCACACCCCAAGTCCTACATATTATTTTTTTAACTGTCTATATCTTGGAGATTGTCCTATACTTGTACATAAACAGCATCATTTTTTAAGGTTGCATAATATTCCATTGCATGTGCTTTGTATTTTTATTTACGTAATCTTATAGATATGAGTTGATTCCAATTTTTCCTATCAAATACCATGGTTCAATGAATAACACTTGAACACACATCATTTCATACAATTTTAAATTTACTTATCTCCTAAACAGAGGTAGAACTGCCCTTTGCAGAGAATTTATAGTCCCATAGCAGGAAACAGAAAGGTCTCCTTCCCCATAAAATGTTACCAAACATTTGTTGCTGGCCAATATGACAAGTAAAAAATAATACCTCAGTGTACTTTTTTTTTTAAATAGAGGGACAGTGACAGAGAAAGAGAGACTCAGTTTTATTTAGTTTTTCATCTGGTTTTCATTGCTCTGACACTTAGTTGTGTATATGGTGCTTGGGTTTGAACCCAGGTCCGTGCGCATGCCAGGCAAGCACCATAACTGCTGAACCACAGCTCCAGCCCCTCAGTGTACTTTTAATGGGGATTTCTCATATTATAAGTGGGGGTGGGTTTTCATGTTTAGGAGTTGTTATATTTTCTTTGATATAGACATGCTTGCTCAAATTCTTTGTCCATTTTCCACTGTATTATTGCTGTTTTCCTTACTGATTAGCAGAGAAACCTGCTGTTACTATGCATTTCAAATATATTTCTCAGCTTGACATTAACCTTTTGATTTTGGTTATGACAGATTTTTTTTGATGCTGAGGATGGAACCCAGGGCTTTACATATACCAGGCAAGTGCTCTACCACAGCTATATTGGCACTCCTTCTTATGATAGTTATCTTTTCCATGTAGAAGTTCTTTTATATGAAATATCAATTTATCCATTTTTATAGCTTTTTCCATACTGGAACAGCCTTTTTGCTTGAGATTAAGAAAAACTTCTTACAGTTTCTCTATAAACTTTTATGGTTTGGGGTATTTTTATTTCATTTTGTTTGGTATTGGGGACTGAACCCAAGGGTGCTTTACCACTGAGCTACATCACAGACCTTCTTATTTTTTAATTTTGAGATAGGGCCTTCAGTTTAGGCATGGGCTGGCCTAAAACTTGTTATCCTCTTGCCTCTTGAGTAACTGGGATTATAGATGTGTGTCCCCATTCCCAGTTGGCTTCATTTCTTACATTCATAATTCTAATCCATCTGGAATTTATTCTGATATAAGGTAAAAGGTTCATATTCAACTATATTTTACTCCATATGGTACCCAGGAAAGCAGTACCCTGTGCTTTTATTCATTCTTGTTTAATGTGTGCATGTGTGGGTGCTGGGGATTAAACTCAGCACGCTAAATACATGCTTTACTGGGGAATTATACCCCCAGTTCTGGGTAACTTGAAAAAAATATCTTTTCACAAATTATGGTGCTATTTAGTAACATTTGTTGGGGGATTATGTTTTTTTTTTTGCAACACCATATTAAAATGGCAGAGTATAAGTAGACTTTCCTACACACTTTATGCTTTAGAGTAATCACCAACTGGTTTATAGATGAATGAAGCAAATTACTGTTGTTGTCTCTGGAACGAATGAAGAAATCCGTGGAATAGATGGAAAAGTTACATGCATATAAAGAGACTCAGATTTTAAAATTCTGATATAGAAGTTTTTAAAATACTTAAAAACTTAGATATAAAAATATGATACCCAAATTAGAGCTAGCAGAACTATATCAGACACTATGTAATTTATATGTACTATAGTCTACAAATACATCCAAATATTTTGTGATGTCCCTTATAATTTTTTTTAAAGAGAGAGAGAGAGAAAGAGAGAGGAAAGGAATCATATTTATTTATTTTCTTATCTGGCCTTTGTTTCTCTGACACTTAGTTGTGTATGTGGTGCCAGGCAAGCACTCCAACCACTGAGCCACCACTCCAGCCCCCTTGTAATGTTTAAACAAAAAAAAAATAAAATAAAATATGATATCAAGTCTTTGGAAAATCAAAGCACAAATCACAGACACTGTATAATTTCTGTGAAAACGTAATGTCTCTTCAATTGTCTTACCTAACTTAAAACACAAAACTTCTTTGGAAGTTCATGGAATGTACTTACAATACAAATAAAACATAAGACTGCTTAAAATTTTGAATACTGATAAGAAGATACAATCTAAAGAGATAAAGCCTATAACTGCGAACAAGTGAGAAGTCATAAAAATCTTCATGTGACCAAACTGACCATACAAATCTTCAAAAATCAATTTTAAAAATATGTAAGTCAATTTTAGTGGAGTTAATTTGATAACAAAATAAAGAAGATACTTTAATATTTCACTTACTACTCCTGTTTAAGTTTAATATATAGAAATCAATGGCAGTGATTACTAAAATACCATTAACATAATTATTGAAAGAAATATGTATGAAAGGTTAATAATGTTAAATAAGTGAATAAGTGTAACACTGGATATCCTTACATCTCATTAAGAGTAGTTTGCTTTGTATTTATTTGTAATTCTGAACATTTCAGATAAATATGTTAATTGACAAGTCAGCCACCACTTTAAGATTTATTTGCTAGGCACTACAATAGCATTAAGCCTGTGTTACTTAATTTAACCCTTATCACTCCCATGAAATATCTACTATTTTCCTAATTTAAAATGAGGGGTCTAGAAACTTGCCTCAAATCACATAGCTAATTACTAAATAGTATCACTGGTATTTTACAGCTATCCCCTCATGCACTATGTTATACTTCATTACAAATGAAGTTTAAAAAAATTGTCAGATTTGAGGAATTTGACATTGATTAACTAAACACAAACTATTCAGATCCAAGTAAAACTATTTTTTTAAAAGGGAGAGAGAGAGAGAGAAGCAGAGAATCAATTTTATTTATTTTTTCATCTAGCCTTGGTTTCACTGACATGTAGCTGTGTACGTGGTGCTAGGGTTTGAACCTGGGACCTTGCATATGCCAGGTAAGTGCTCCAACTGTTGAACCACTGCTCCAGCCCCAATATTTATTTTTAAAACCAAAATTATTCCCTTGAAAGTGAGTAATATCATTTCAATTGTACTTTCTATTATAAATTCAATTGTGTTAAAACTTCAACATATAAAAAGAACAGTTAGGATCTAAAAATTATGTAAGAATTTATGTTTAGAATCTAAACACCTAAAATCTTCCCTGCTATTCAGAAACATATGTATTACAGGAAAATTCAGAGAAAATCTGGGGTTTAGCAGATTCATTTATTACATTACATTTTATATTATTCTATATAAAAATTTAAAAAAATATAATTTCTAAAACATAATTTATGATGTTGGGATATGCTACAGAACTTAAAATTTTTTTCCTTTATTTTTTTGTATGCTAGGAATTAAACATAGGGTCTCGTATAGATGTACACCACTGTACCTGGCCAAAAGTTAATTTTTTAAAAACTCAACTGGACTTTATAAATACTGATATCATAACCATTTTAGATTCTCTGCTGGTTCTCCTTATAAAATAGAACATATGAAGCATATATAAATATCTGTGTGCAATACAGCGTGTAAATACTGCTGTGACTTATCTAAGTGGGACCAAGTCTCTTACTTTTCGTCGTTCAGGTCCACCAAACGCGACATGTCTTGCTTCTTCCACAGTCTCGCACACAAGGCCATTTCCACACACAAACTGAATCACCTTCTTCAGCTGAGGAAATTGAGTCTTTATGACATCAATCACCATTTTACATCCTTTGATCTCCCTTAGTCTTTCATTAATTGGCTTGATCTGAAAGGTTTAGAAAATACTTGATATATTATTTACAGTAAAATAAAAGCCAAATGCTCGTCTATGTTCTTTCTTGTAAAACATATAGAAGCATGACAGCACAGAGTTAGACATGACAAAAGCGTGACAAGGACATAATAAACCACACCCCACGTTCTCATGTAGTATTATTTAAAAATACAAAAACTTCACCGAAGCCAGAAGTTACATACGCCTTCTAGACGGAACTGTCACTAGCTAGATGGGATGTAACAATGCACAAAAAACGTTCCGTGCTCTTCAAATCATAAAATCTAGTGGAGAACAATACCCATTTAGAAAGGTTTCAAAAGAGCAGTACAACACTAAGGGACTTCAAAAGTCACTCAGGCTCCAGTGATTAGGAAATCCTTCAGACCTTCGTAGACAGGACTTTAAGGCTGGGCCTCTAAGTATGGGCAATGTATACTAGAAACCTCGCTTTTGTTAAACAAAGCAGAACAAAGCAAGCCCTACATACAAATACCCTTTTTTCTGTGTATGAATACACACACATTTTGTATATATTTATACACATATATTAGGCTGGGAATATATACATATGTTTAAATAAACTGAGTGTATGAATAAAAGCAATCTAAGTTACTGTTAAAGAATTGGGGAGGGGCTGGAGTGGTGGCTCAGCAGTTGGAGCACTTGCCTAGCATACACAAGGACCTGGGTTCAAACCCCAGCACCACATACACAACTAAGTGTCAGAAAAACAAAATTGAGAGGAAAAGATATATGAAGTTGATTCTCTCTTCCTCTCACTCTCTTAAAAAAAAAAAAAAAAGACTTGGGGCTGGAACCACGTACACAATGAAGTCTCAGAGCCACGAAAGCCACATGAAAAACTAAATAAAATTGATGCTCTCTCTCAATGTCCCTCTCTCTTTAAAAAAAAGATTGGACAATGAGAAGACAGAAGTATTCCCTTTATATTTGATATACCTTTATAAGATTTTTAAATAATCAGTTTGCTTTGAAAGCATTTAAGTGAGGAATAAGCAAAACAGGATTTTAAAAGGCAGATGAATTAGGATAACTGATTTTAGTCGGCAGAGTGAAAAAACGTTAGGCAGCAGAGAAGGCAGGTCTGGCCACGAATGACGTTAGCTCGCCTTTGCTGGGTCCCCACTTTGTGCAGGTACTGTGCCAGGCACTTTGCACGTAATGACTCCTTGCAATTATCCAATAAGGTGAGGACGTATTACTCTACTTCACAATCAAAGAGACTAACTCAGAAAATGTATGAACTGGTAGTGAGAGCTACTGAGGAGCAGGGCTGAGATTCAGTCTCTGGGCAGTGTGCTCTTAAGCACTATGCCCTTGGCCTGCAGTCCAGTCTTCAGTGCTGGACCAAACAGAATGCTTTCCTTAGTAGGCAATGAAAAAAAAATCACCAAAGGGTATCAGTCATATGAGAGAGTTCCTTTTTAAGAATTTAGATTCTGAATATGTTCAGGCATCTCGATGCATACCTAGTCTCAAAATGTAGCCTGCTCTGTCAGAGCTGACATACTGGATCAAACATTTACAACAGACTGAGGTGGAATTTGACCAACTGACTGTACGTCTCATCCAACTCCCATTCTCTGCTACAGAACAGAATATACTGTTGCCTAGTAAGCAGCGTAGTGCACTCCGAGAGCAATGGAATTGGACATCAGGTAGATTTATGGTAAAACTAGATCAGGAAGAAATGATGGGATGTCAAGAAAGCTAGCAGCCACTTGATCTTCCTTTATTTGTCAATACATTCACTAACACCAGCTGTTAGAATGACTGGCGAAATGGCACTCAAGATACTGTTTTTTCCCATGGCTACCATAGTTCCAGGCAATGAAGATATGCTTTAACACACAAGATTTGATCAATACTTGATATCAAATATTACAACTTTCTTACATCAAGATAATCTAGAGCAAGGAACGTCTCAGGTTCGGCTCTTTCCTCCTTCAGAAATCGAATACAGTCTCTTGCTACCTTTTCAGAGACTACAACAATGGCAACCATGTACCGGCCAAAAAGCTTAGTCACAGCCAGCTGGTATTTCTTATGAATAGGATGACATAGATCAAGCAGTCTTCCAAACTTAGGAGGTTCCAAAAAGGAGAGAATAACAAATACATTAGTAAGGAACATACAATCATTGATTTCTAATGTAACAAAGAAACACAGCCAAAACTAATTTTATAAAAGCATACATATAATAATAGAGTCTCATTCAAATGGACCTAAGTTTCATTATGAAATGCCCATTTAGGTGTATCACACTTCATTTAAGAAGAGTAGTGATGAAGCTAGCCTTACCAAAGTATTAAAATTTAGTTTACAGAAGTACAGTAATATAATAATATTCATTATTCCCTTATTAGGCTAGAATCTCTAGGGTGCCTGCCATGTGCAGGGACTGAGCTAGACATTACTGAACAAAACATTATCAAACAAAGCAGATATTCTCTAACTTCATAAAAAATTTTAGACTACTAAGGAAGACATAAATAATCAACTATTACATGAATGTACTAAACAGAGCTGGGTAACTGACCAAGTAGTGTGTTCTGAGGGTACCTAACAGGGACCAGCTTGGCCCAAGAGGTTAGGTAAGGCTTTCCACAAAGAAGTGTTATTTGAGTTAGGATGTGACGAATGGTCAAGAATTACAAGAGACTGAAGTTCAAAATTTCTGCCAGGGATCTGGCGTGATGGCTCGGCAGTGATGGCACTTGCCTGGCATACATGAGTACGCAAGTTCAATCCCCAGTACCATGTAGACAGCGAAGTGTTGGAGCAACAAAAGCCACATGAAAAGCTAAATAAAATCGATTCTTTCTCTCACTGTCCCTCTCTCTTAAAAATAAAGTTTTTCTATTAAATATGAGTATCAACCATTCTGAATCACTGGTTCCTAGAATATCTTGGTTTTTTTTAACTTCTCCAGTCAATGTAAAGGAAACTTTATTGAGGTCCCAAGGTCATGCACAGGGGTTGGGCACAAGGACGCACTTTGGGAAAGGAGCGAGTGGAGGGGCTTTGACCTTTTTGGGGTGGAGGTTATTGGTTTGACCGCACTTTTTTGCAGCAGATTTTAATTACCTTGGAGTAGGAAGACAAACCTCATTTTGAGGAAAGGGATTAAAAAAAGGCCTCTCAACCTAATGAAGAGCCCTAACTTTTCATTTCCATCAGAGAACATCAGAGGTTTACACTCTCTGATTCACACGTTTTTAAATGAAACTTCCTCCAGTTAGAAGAGGAAAAGGAAACAAATACATGTATTTGGTTCATGCTAGATTAAGGGGTTCTGGATGAGAATTCTCAGAAATCAGTCAATTCATCATTTGGCTTCTGCAGAGTTAGAAGCAAGCTATGGTATACTTCAGTCTTTTTTTTTCTAAATCATTTTCTGAAGTTTATGGCATTAGACTGGCTGTTGAGCTTCTTTTTTTTTTTTTTTGTAAACTTTTTTTTAATGAATAGAAGGAACGAGATTTTGTGACCTAGCCTTATAACCTCCATCACTATCCAGAAGTTAAAGCCAACATTTAAGAGTCAGCAAATCAAAAAAGATGAGGTAAAGGAGATGAAGATGGGTGGCCAGAAAGGTAGGAACCAAACTATGAGACTGTGGTACCCTGGAGGCCAAAGGTAGGTGTTCTGAAACTGAGCAACAGTTAACAGTGTCAAATGCTGAAAACAGGCCACTGCAAAACAAGGAATGCGCAGGAACACTGATGTTAATGACAGGAGTCAGATGCTGGCCCCTGAAACCAAAGGAAATAATGTGGGAGGCTAACACCCAAACAACAGGTGACGTCGTATGTTTTGGCCAATGAAATACACTTAGCAATATTAGAATAGTCAGAAAATAAAAAATATGCCAATGATGTCTACTAAACATATATTTTAAAAATGACACTGTGAAGAACAAGAGTTTTGAGGCTGTTTGGGAGACTTAAACTACTTTGTGCCCCTGCGTCCTTGGGGGATGCTGGCCACATGTGTGTTTACTGAGCACTGTGTTCGTGTCAGTGCTCCCATGATAGTCACTTGTCTGTACACATGACTGGAAACGATTCACATCTCACTCTAATTATTTACTGTGATATTTTAAATGTAAATAGTCAAATATGAATCTAAATAATTTTGCATCCTATTAATGGTAATAATACTTCTAATCCCAAATAAGAAGATTATTATCACCAAATGAGAGCTCTCAGCCTTGTTTTAATTAACTACACATTCTAATTACCACAGAATCTGGGTAAAGCCTTTTCAGGTGCTCCAGAACTTCTGCTCTCTTTTGCTGACGTTTTCCCTCATGGTTTTCAATTCCAGCAGTCTGCAATTCATTTCTAATAAGATTTAGCTCTTCATTAACTTCAGACAGTCTTGATTTTGTTCTTCCAATTTCATCCACCAGGGTTTCCTCTTGCTGTTTTTTCTCTTTTAGACAGTCTCTGCACCACAACAACAAATTACATAGCAAAGAAAAGCCAGGTACAACACACTCTTGTCTGGTCTTGTGAAAAATGTGGAAGTGCTCTATTAATTTCTGAAGGCTAAAAAAATACACCTAACACAAAACATGGGCAAAATAACCTTTGATCATTCTTTGTTGTTTCAAAAATATATATTTCTGGACATGTAAAAATGTTAAGGACAGCTCGCTTTAATCAGAGCAACCATTATGAGCTTACTAATAAGGAAATGCCAAAGAAAAAGAAATCCTCAGTGGCATAATATCCAAGTTGTATTCCACTTCACTATCCATGCCAATAGGGAATTCAAGTTTCACCAGTGTTAAACATTTATATTTTCAAAATTTAAGCATTTTATTTATTATATGGTTAAGTATAATCTTTAACAACCTATAATGAAATGAAAAACAATGGAATAAGAATATCTAAACATGGGGAGCATTCATTTGATAAATACAAATATACTGGACCCTTGGGATATAAGAAAACTGCAAGGATTTTTTTCTCTCTACCTACATGCATGTCTGTGTATACTCCTCCAACTTCTCTATTCGTTTTTTATGATCTTCTATTTGTTCTTTTATTTGTTTTAGATTTCCCTAAAATAGGAAATGAAACCTCAAATCAATTACAGCAATTCCAAACCAATAAAATTGTATGCCAGAGCTTACTAGATTACAAGTGAAAAATTTGAAATACTTTAAATATTATATAAAAGTGCTTATGAGAATAAATTTTAATTTTGAAAAGGAAGTGATATAGAGCTTTGAAGCCACATGTCAGGGTTCAAATTCTGGTTCTTCCATTTGCTAAATATTCGATCTCCAGTGACTTCACTCTGTAAATTCAAACTCCTTTATTTTCAAATACCTATCTCTCTTATCTGTCCTTCAAACCAATCCAGTCAATAAATATTTATTTACTGGATACCACGGGGTAGCAACTAGAGAAACCATAATGAACAGGATGGAGTCCCTGCTCTCAAGGACTAACATCTGGTGAGAAAGATAGACAATTAAGTAAATCATTACAGTAGAGTGGTTTAGCTTCGTAATAATAGGGCAACTAACAGGTGCAGGGGAGGACTTCCCCAAAGTCTGGCTTTATTTGTCCTTTACCACTGAATCCGAATCCTGTAGTACAAGTGACACCCCTTTCCCAAGGAGGGTGTATTCTAAGGTGTTCTGCAGATGCTGAAAACCATTGGTAGTGCCGATTCTATACATACCATTTTCCCCTATAATTAGGCATAGTAAGAGATTAACACAATAACAATAATAAAACAGAACAATCATAACTATAATAGAAGTTATTTAAAACTTAGGAATTGTCTCTGGAATTTCCCATATCATGCTCTGGACCATAGGCAACTGAAATCATACAAAGTGAAACTGTGGACAGAGGGACTACTATAGTCTCCAACTGGCTTCGTGTCTCTGACCTTCCTGCCACTAATTTATGCTGTAATGTATAAGCAAGATGTATCTGCCTTACTCCATTACTAAATGATCTAAATAAAACCAAACAAATACAAAAATAAAAAAACGCAATTCTTTTTCAGTATCTAACACCAGGAAAGAGAAGAAATGCCAGTTTTCAAGTGGAAAAGGATGAATATTCCATGGTGATCATCCTGCTTTACTCATCACACAGTTAACTAAGCAAACATCTGCTGTGCTAAGGTGCAGAGCTGTAAAAATAAGCAAGTCACAGTTCCTTCGAAGGAACGCGCTCAGGCACATTGAAATTAGTGTCCTGTTACTTTTTTTTACCCCCAGGGCTGAGGACCGAACTAGGGGCCGTGCAGCATGCTAGGCAAGCGCTCTGCCACTGAGCTAAATCCCCAACCCCTAAAGTCCTGTATCGAAATTCTATCTCACTGGGTATGGAGAGAAAAGCAGTAACGAAAGGAGAAAAGGAGGGCTAGGGAAGATCTGGCGGTGTGGGTAACTACAGAATCTAGGTTGTCCAGATGTACAGGTTAGCCCCAAAAGGAGAAAAGGAGGGCTAGGGAAGATCTGGCGGTGTGGGTAACTACAGAATCTAGGTTGTCCAGATGTACAGGTTAGCCCCAAAAGAAATCAGCATGCACAAATGCAGTGTGCGATGTGTGTTTTCAGAAATGAGTGTATTACGATGTGATGCAAATTATACAAAAGAAATGCTTTTAAGATTATCCCTGCTGTTACCATCTTTGCTCTTCTCCTTGCAAACACCCTCTTCTACTCACAGCACTATGCACCTTTCGTATTTGTATATTCATTTGCCAGATCATAAAAATACCAAAATGAGACAGTATAGTTTACGAGTTAGGGTTGCAATGTAAAACAAAGTGCTTGAAACCAAATCCCGGTTCCTGAAACTTATTGACTTAGCGAAATAACTTAATCAACCTGTACTTTGTAGGTGCTTAAGATGCATCAGTCAGCGAAACAGACAAAAATCCCCAACCCTTGTGGAGTTCACCCTCTAGAGGTAAGGCGGACCAACCAAGCAAGTAAATGCAACAGTGTTAGGAGATTAAAGCCGTGGCACAGAGAGAGCCTGCAAGCCCTTGCTCAAATGTTACCTTGAACATCTGAGCAAAGGCTTAGAGGCTGTGAGCGAGTTGAAAATGAAGAAATGTAGGGAAAGCATGTTCAGTGTTCCAGGCAGGGGAGTAAGCAATACAAAGGCCCTCAGGCAGAAATACGTCTGATAAATTCAGGTTACAGACACGGAGGAAAAACAGGGAAGGAAGAAAGTAGGGGTAGGAGGGGTGAGCATATCATGTAGGTGCATGTAGGCTATTTAATAACTTTGACAGTAAAGACTGTTGCAGAGACATCTGGGTGGGAAGATCAGAAGTTCAGTTTGGGATCTAAGTTTGAGATGTCTATTCAATGTCCAAATGTAGGTGCTGAGTTGGCAGCTGGATATATACAAGGGTGGAGTTTAGAAGATCTGAGCTGGGGACAAAACTTTTCAGTGTGGTATTTAAAGCAGGCTGATGCTGGGTACAATAGTGCATACCTATAATCCCAGTGGCCTGGGAGGCTGAGGCAGGAAGACTGCAAGTTGGAGGTCAGCCTTAGCAGCTATGGCCGGCCCTAAGCAACTTAGACCTTGTCTTAAATAAACAAGTAAAATAAAGGGCTTGGGATGTAGCTCAATGGTAAAGCACCTCTGGGTTCAATCCCTAGGGCACCTCCTCCAAAAAAAAAGCTGGGTGACTATATTTCACCACGGCAGTGAATATAGGCAAGGAAAGAAACAAGGATGGAAATTTAATAATACTAACATCTACCTCAGAAGATTCTTTGAGGACTAAATAAATTGGGTTTGCAGCTGTGCTTGGTACATGTATATTCAAATAAGCACTACATTGTAGTATCAGGATGGCCCAGACTCTGTAATATGTAACAGATTGTTATTTTTGTTGATGTCACAGGAATAATTTTATAACCCAATTCTTGGTCTTTAGAAAGAGAGTCATGAAGCATCTATTCAATCTCCTTGCTATGAGGCAGACATACCTATTCTTGTTGAACCAGTGCAGAAATCAAAGCCCAGAGGATTAATAACTCAGCTATTTATTGAGATTGCACACATTAAGTAAAGAACAAGACCAGCTGGAAGCCAAGCATGCCTTTCTCTGAGGAGCTGTCTTGATAGTTACTTCTCATATTGAATAACTAATTTTTCTTGGGCTACTATCATCTTTTGAATCCATGGGGGATTGGTTTTGGAACCTACTGTGGTTACCACAATAAATAAATACTTAATTATCACATAAAATGACACAGCATTTACATACAATCTACACAATCCTCCTGAAAACTTTAAATCCTCTCCTCTCACGATTACTTATAATACCTAATACAGTGTAAAAGTCGTATAAATAGGTGTTCTGCTGTATTGCTTATGGAATAACAACCAAAAAATCTGTACACACATATCTTTTCCTTGAATATTTCCAATCCTCACTTGGGTGAATCCATGGATGTGGAACCCTGATATGAATGGCCGAAAGCATTTGTTCTTAATGTTTTCAAATGACATTCAACTCTATTATGCTACTTATCCCCACCACCATATTGATCTTCCTCCTAACTCCCCTGGACTGAAATACATGTAAGAACAGATACTTCTGACCATGCCTACCATTATACAGATCGATGCACAAACACCGAATACATGAATGATGGCACCTTTTTTATTTTAACCATAAAAGAGCACCTAAATAACACCACTAAGCAGCACAACAAATAATCCAGAGGGCTTTTCCCCATGCTGGGAAGTGAACTCCGGGGCCCAACCCTCAGAATTTCAGAAATTGCTTACGTTTGATCTAAGTCCATTTACATATTGAAGAATTAAGGAAATAAAATTTCATTGAATAACTCTAAATTACTACACAACCCAAGGTACCTGAACTTCTCCATGCCTTCTTTTTTCAAAAGCCAGTCTTTCTTTCTCCGCCTTCTGTTCCCACTGCAGTTTTTCTAGTTGTTGAGTCATTATAGCTACTTTCTTTCTTACTTGTTCCTTAAGTTCTTTATAACGATCCAGCTGTATAAATAGCATTGAAACATTCTAACTCACTAAAAGAAGCATGAGAATATTCTTTATACAACATTCTGCACTTGCAGATAATTTATCAAAAGTTGATTTGTATAAATTGGATCATAATTCTTTAGGTAAAATACATATGAGAACATGACTTAAAAGCCTCTTTATTTAAAACTCTTTAGATAGAGCAACAAAATATTCAAAACAAACTCTATAATAAGGTCTCTATTAGAAAATCTTTTTTTTTTTTGTTACCAGGGATTGAACCCAGTGGTTTTTAACCACTGAGCCACATCTCTGATGCTTAAAATGTGGTTGAGAGCATACTAGAAAACTCCAGTATATATTTTTGGATATTTGTTATTGATTTATTATCATTAAATTTTGTACACTATCCTAAGTTAGATATTGATTCATCAATTAACATTTTAAATTACTTTAATCAGTTTCCTTCTGTGAATTAACTACCTTAAAGGTCACATATATTTGATCTTCTGAGTTATGAGAGAAAATAGTTTTACTTTAGAAATAAATTTATTATCTTTTATTATAAAATTATACCAGGTAACCTTGTTTTCTAGGACTTTCATAAACTCATAACACCATCTATCACATAAAGGGAAAATAGCTTAGTCTAAATATTAAATTTAGATTTTGCATACAGATGAAAAATTTAAATTCCAATAATTTACATTCTAAGATAATCTCTTAAAATATCAGAGTTCATCCTTTAATTTCTTCTAATTAAAAGAAACAGAGAAAAAAGCTCTCCCCATGTTGCCTTTTTCACCTGACTGGCTTCCAGTTCAATGTCTCGCCCTTTGTGTACGATTTCCTCCTCAATCTGCTTTTCAAACTTTCCCCAAGCACTATCTAAATCAACCAGTTCTGTCTCTAGGGCTCTGATGTCATCTTCCTGTTTGGAACACTGCTTTTCAATGTCCTTTATTGATTTCTTAGATGCATCCAGTTTCTTGAGATGGTGAGAAGTGTTTTCTCTGGCTTTAATGTACTGAGGCCTCTTCTGATTTAAAAGTGCTTCGAGAGACCTAAAAGGGTAAAACGAAGTTTGCTTTAAATAAGATTAACTTTTTAATATATAAAGGGAAGTACTTTTGATAAATTATATTCAAAACTAAATTCTAGAAATTAACATTCAGAGACTTAAGCAGATCAGTGGTTGTCAAGAGACTGGGCAAGGTAAGCACAGGGGCATTTTTTTTTTTTTTTAAAGAGAGAGGGGCAGTGAGAGAGAGGGAGAGAGAGAGAGAATAAATTTTATTTAGTTTTTCATGTGGCTTTCGTTGCTCCGAGACTTGGCTGTATACATAGTGCTGGGGTTTGAACTCATTAATTCCCACATGCTGGGCAAGCACTGTAACTGCTGAGTTACACCTCTCCAGCCCGCACAGGGGCATTTTAAAAGAATGGTTAAACAATACATTTGCCAAAACCTGTGGAACTGGTGCCACCAGTGAACCTTAATGTAAGCAAATAAAAAAAATTACTTAGGAGGCTGAGGGATACTAGATAAAAAGTAGAACACTACGAAAGAATTTAACTATGTTACAAATATATGAAGCAACTTTATTGAAGGGTAGGAGGAAAAAGTGGGCTTATGTAATTTTGGAGTTTGTAAGATAACTAAAAGGGTACACAGCTACTGTACTTTAGTTATAAAACAACTTCCTACCAGGGTATGGGTTAGCCTTTCATACATTGCTGTCCATGACTACTGGAATTGAACAATTAAACAAATGGATAAAGCTGATGGTGGAAGTCAAAGTTTCCCACTGTTGAAGAGGCCGTAGACAGATATAATGAAAGACAACATACGTGGTGATGAATTACAGCTGGAAGATATTATGTAAATTCACATTTATCTAAATACAGATACACTGTTATGTGTAGAAGCATTTATAGAAATGAAAATGTATGAGTTAACCTGCACACATAGGTTTCCTAATTCTGTCAGCTAAGAAGGCCTGGAAGTCAAGAAACCCCAGAAGCAAGGAGCACATCTATTAAGTACACGATGATTCCTAATACCATTTTCCATAAAAAGGAACCAGGACTCTAGAAAGAGGACTGATCCTAAACCCAGGGCAGGCTCATGCAAACTGGGCAGGCTCATGCTAGAGCTGGCTCATGCAAAAGAAGCCAGAAAGTAGGGAAATGTGCCCCCCAACACCAAAAACAATCACAATTATGGGGATACATCGAAGGGACACAGGAACCAACTCCAAGAGTTCTCAATGGCTACAACTGAAATACTCTAGGCAATAAAATAAATAATGTAGGATTATAACTCCAGATATAAAATATCCCTAAAGCTAAATGGATAGAAATAATTGAACAAACAAGAAATGGATCTCCTGTGCAGATTTCCCAATAAATTATGTAGATACTCTGCCTTCAAGTACGGGCCATGCACAGTGATTTCCTTCCACAGATTATAACAATGCTGAAAGGCAGTGAGTTGGAGGGAAAATATTGCTTTATGATGGAGAAACCTGACAAATACTACCTTGAACAAGTGATCACGGCCAACATGAACAGGGATGCCACACTGATATTATGGTACAGGACATATGTCATGTAACATATAATATGTTGATACTCTGATATAATGTGAGCACAATGGCATTTCACTTCTGTGGTCCTTCCTCCCTAAAACCTAGAATACCAGTCTAGTTATGAGAAACTATCAGACAAATCCCAGTTGAGAGACATTCTTCAAAAAATCTGGACCAATACTCAAAACAAGAAAAGTATGAGAAACTGCAGAGTCCAGTGGAGAACAAGGAGACAAATAAATTTAATGTGATATTCTAAGTCAGAACTAAGAAATATGATCATTCTGTATGCATATTATCAATGTGTAGCAACAAATCCCTTCAATAAGTAAGAACATGCTAAACTAGTAAAAAAAAAAAGAAACCTAAAAAAGAAGAAAATATTAATAGTATAGACTTTAATAATAATGTGTTAAAATTTAATAATAATGTGTTAAAATTGGTTCATTGGTTCATTGTTAATAAAAGGAGAAACTGCAAGAGGGAATATGGGAACTTTCCATACTATCTTGATAACTTTTTCTATAATTTAAAAGTATTTCAATGTAAAAAACATTTTAAAAAGTCAACTTTCAAAATGTCATGTATTTTTATTTTCTGTATCAATCTACATAAAACTCAACTATTAATACCTATTTTTTAAAACTCACTTCAATTCTTTTTCTGTTTGTTGTAGTTGTCTAGTTAGCACTCCATGTTCCTTTTTTTTGGCTTTGACTATGTTTTCATGATGAGAAAGAGACTCTTTTACAACACTCAAATCCTTATTCACTTGTTCTAACTCTGTGTTCAGAAAATGAATTTTTTTCTCATTATGATATAGTTGAAAAAGCTGAAGTTGTATCTTGTTTATTTTCAGTTCTTCAAGGAGACTTTGGTAACGTTCTGCCTATAAAACAGTGTAATTCAATAGAAGTTATAAGGGCACATACTTAGGTTGACCTTTCACGAACGCAACAACTGCACCAACACATGCTATCTAAGGAGCTTTCACTTATTTCAGTTAGAAACAGCATTCTTCCCACAACAGCACGACTTGGAAAGGATTTCTTCATACATTTCTAAAATAATCCAGTAACCATTAAATGATTTTGTATTCATGCCCTTGGTGCTGTGGTGGTGAGAACAGTGAAGTTTCACCTGCTGACCTGGTTCTCACCCCATCTCTGTCTTGACTGTGAGTTCAACAAGTCCGTCAAGTTGTCAGCTTCTAATCCAATAGCTTGGCATTAGCTTCCTCGTTTGTAAACCAAAGGACTTTATGACAGAAGGGCTCCTAACAACCAACTTTAAATTCAATGATTCCACTGTAAGATTCCTGCTAGAAGTAATTTTTCTACCAATAAAAACTAACAGGACTATTAAAGGTTTTGTTTTATGGTAGTGGGGACTGAACCCAGGGGCACTCCACCACTGAGCTATATCCCCAGCCAGCCACTTTTATTTTTTATTTTGGGTTGGGTCTTGCTAAGTTTATCAGGCTGTGGCCTTGGACTTGTGAACCTTAAGGAAGGAAGATTCCAAGTCTGAGGTCAGACTGGAAAACTCAGTGAGATCTTGTTTTAAAATAAAGTTTAAAAGAAGGGGGAAGGGATGTAGCTCAGTGGTAGAGCACTGGTCTAGTGTGTGCAAGGTCTTGACCTCAACCCCTTAGTACAATCAACTAATCAATCAGTCAATATTTATCTATATCAGGCTTTGTCTTATATTATTAAAGGAATCATCTTGGTACCCAGGACAACACCTAGCAACTTTAACAAAAAGCTTTTGTATTCAACACTTATTTAACTGATTACATCTTCAGGACACTTTACCTCTTCTTTCTCTAATTTTGCATGCTTGCGTTCTGCAGCTACATTTTTTTTCTTATTAAAATTAAATTGTGCATCTTCTTCGGCTTTTTGTAACTTTCTTTTCTTTTCCTCATATTCTCCTACAAGCTCTCCAGAAGTGCTGATTTCCTCAAAAAATTGGGTTCTTTCTTTGGGTTTTTTCATGGAAATAGACTCTACAGTTCCCTATTAAAAATGGTAGAGCACAACATGTAAAATACAGTGATGTCTTCAAAACTATGAACCAAACAAACCACAGCAGCTACTCACCTGGAAAACTAGACAGTTTTGTGCTTTAACTATTATGCCTATCTTTTCCAACTCTGCTATGTAAGCAGAGCGACTCACAGGGTTATCACCAAAATGAAACTCAGAGCATCCCCCTGAAATAGAATAAAGGCTGTTACAAAACATTTTTGTTACTGAAATGGCCAGTCATGCAATAACATACCTGTTAATAAATGCAAAGAATGGGCTGGAGTAGTGGCTCAGTGGCTGGAATGCTTGCCTGGCATGTGCAAGGACCCAAGTTCAAACTCCAGCACCACATAAACAACTAAGTGTTGGAGAAACAAAAATCAGATGAATAAATAAAAATAAAGTTGATTCTCTCTCTCTCCTTTAAAAAAATAAAAAACAAATAAATACAAAGACCGAGTGTCTATTATATGCCAAGGAATATTTGATAATGGTAAGCAAAGCAGACCAAAATCTAGGATAAAGGAGCTTTATCCTAGTGAGAAAGATAAACAAAAATGAAATATACACAGTGGCTAATTGTGAAGTAAAAGAGAGCAGGAATGGAGGATAGAAGCTTCTGCATGGGGGAGGCATTTCAATTTTAAACAGGATACATAATGGAATCCTTCCGGAGATGAAGACTTCTCAAGTTAATACAAAGAAAGGCCAGGGGCAGTGGTATGCATGGCCTGTAATCCCAGCTCCTCGGGAAGCTGAAGCAGGAGGATCATTTGAGCCTAGGTGTTTGAGGCAGCCTGGACAACAACCCAGGCTGTTGATTTTGAGACCCTATCTCAAAAAAATTAAATGAACAAATAAGTAAATAAATAATTAAAAATCCAAAAGAAAGTGAGAAAACTAGCTAATGAATATGTCTGGGTGATAAAATAGTGAAATACTTAAATTACACATGAAGGTACAAGTATATAGTAGGCATTTCTAATACCAGCTGTGATTGAATCTGGGGGAAGGTAACAAGACAGTATTTATATATTAAAAATGTTCTAGTAGACCAGAATGAAAATAGGAACAATTGGGGGCTGAAGTGGTGGCTCAGCAGTTACAGCATTTGCCTGGCAAGCATGAGGATGCGAGTTCAAACCCCAGCACCACGTAGATAACAAAGTGTCAGAGCAATGAAAGCTACATGAAAAACTAAATAAAATTGATTCTCTCTTTATCTCTCTCTCTCTCTCTTTCTGTCCCTCTCTTTAAAAAAGAAAAGAGCAACAATTGAAAACAATAAAACATACACCTATTTACAGAGGCTCTATAAAATTCTAGCATACAATGAAAAAGTATGTATATAAATGACTCTATATTTTGCTTATTCAGAGAAAACAGGGAATTCATAACAAATCACATAACACAAACTAAAACATTTCACTCAAATTGCTTTTGGTGATAGAAAAAAAAACTATCTGTACAAGCCAAAAATATGTAAACAATTAGTTTATCACCGAAACAAATGAACATGAAGGACCTCAGAAATAACTTTCATGGCTTCTTAGAGATGGGCTCCCTCTTTCAGGTATAAAATACTCAGGTATAAAAAGGCTGTTTGTCAGGAGACCTGAACAAGTAAGCCTGTCTGCCTCAGGAAAAGTCATAGTAGAGAATAAAACAGGTAGTCACATACTTCTGAGCAAGAAGAGTCTCAAGTGCACTCTGCCAGTGCAACAGTCACACCCTGCACTTGGGGAAGCAGGCCCAAGACCTGCTCCTGAAACACCAATCAGCAAAGATACCTCGAATGATTCTTGAAAATGTCTTCTCTTCTCCGCTTTCCTCCACATATACAATTTTTACACTTGCAGAAGAAGAAACAGGTTTTCCAATATGTGCTCCATGGATTAATTCTTGAATATTTTTCACTCTTAAATTAGCTGTTTTCTCTCCCATTACAAAACTAAGTGCATCCATTACATTAGATTTTCCTGAAAAAGAAGAGAAATATTTTTAGTCTTCATGGTAAGAAGGCTTGCCTGTGGCCAAAGAAAGCAGGTCTCACAATGGAAGTGAAGTACTGCCAAACTCATCTGGGTAGTCTGTCTCCCTGAGGTTTACAATGCATGACTGACAAGTTCCAGGCAAATCACTTGTTTCTTCTATGCAGCTTTGGCTGATCATTAAGAGGTTTAAGTTTAATGATATAAACACATGGATTAAATTCCAGCTCTCTCCCATTGTTAGGTATTACATCTGAGCAAATCATTTAACATCTCTGAACTTTAGTGATCCCTGATTTATCAACATGGAAACGGGCATCTAAAGCATTTGTGCAGCACCAAACCCTTACATCCTCAAAAGAAAAAGAAAAGCTAACTAAACTCAGAATCTTCCCAAGGGTTATGTCAGGCTTTTGGGTCTTCAGGACTGGGCTAACAGGGGGCCACTGCAGTTATATGGCAGGCCTGAAATGGCTACCCTTTGAAAGGCCTGCTTGCAAGGCTGGCTGGCATCTGGGGACAGATCTGGATCTGGGGCTTGGGGGTTCTACAGTTCCCTGGTAAGAATGGCTCACTGTGCCTAAATTAAACGCAAATACGACTTATGCTGAACACATGCTTTCATCTTAGGAGTCTTGAATTCTGTATGTGCTAGGCAGAGGATGCAATCATCTCTCAATAAAAACCCTGGGCACTGAGTTTTGTTCTATTATCAGGGACTGAACCCAGAGCTGCTTAACCCAGTGAGCCATATCCTCTGCCCTTTAAACAAATATTTTGAGGGCTGGAGTGATGGCTCTGTGGTTATGGCACCTGCCTGAAATGAGCAAAGATGTGGGTTCGAACCCTAGCACCATATACACAACGAAGTGTCGGAGCAACGAAAGCCACATGAAAAACTAAATAAAATTGACTTGAAAATATATATTTTGAGACAGGATCTCGCTAATTTGCTTAGGGCCTTGCTAAGTTGCTGAGGCTGGCTTTGAATTTGCAATCCTCCTGCCTTAGTCTCCCAAGCCACTGGTATGACAAGTGTGCATCATCATGCCCAGCTGAGCAGAATTTTTAGCAAGGTTCCTTAGTAGGTATCTTTTCAACACGTGAACCTGTTGCTAGAGAATTAAGCACTGTGACTCCAATGGGCAAGGATAATAAGAATCTTGTACCTGGTTTCCTCAGGCTTTGCCCTGCAAGCCTTTTCCCTTTGCTGAGTGTGCTACGTTGTTCCTTTTCACTATAATAAATAATATTCCCAAGCAGAACTAAATACTTGAGTCCTATGATTCCTCCCAGCAAATCACTAAACCTAGGACTGGTCTTGCAGATTCTCAACCCCAAAGGTAAACTTGTTATCCAACCACAAGGCTGCAATTCGCTTCAACAAAATTTCCAAGGTATGATGTCAATGGAGCTATCACCTGCTCTATTTCACTGTTTGTTCCTTTTTCATATTAGGGATCTAAAAATCATATCTACAAGCAATTTGAATTTTCAGTGCCAAAAGGGAGAAAGTAATATGAATAAAGAAAAAGAAATACTATTAGTTGCTAGAAATATGATTTAGTTTTGGTTTAGGATCTTTATAAAAAGAACTAGAAGTGTTTTAAATGCTGCAAATTTACTTAGCTGAGTATCAGTTAATAGGTATGAAACACTTTTTGATGGTTAACTGATAATTTGTACATGAGAGTTACTATATGAAGTACATGTAGAACAAAATAACAATCATAGAGTTTTTTTTTTAAAGAGAGAGAAAGAATCACTTTTATTTATTTTTTCCATCTGGCCTTTGTTTCTCTAACAGTTGCGTACGTGGTGCTGCAAGGCAAGCACTCAACCACTGAGCCACTGCTCCAGCCCCCAATTCATTGAATTATTAAGTCTGACAGTAACAGCTACACAGAAATTCTTTTTGGTCAGCCTTTATTTAAATAAATACTTCCCCATGCAAATTCATTCATTCAACTAATGTTATCTTTGACTAGTAAAGGTAAAATATTTTGTCTACAAAGACAATTACATATTATAATAAGCATCAAGGAGAGAAAAACTGAATGATGAAACAGAGGGCAACTCCAGATAAGATGCCAGGAAACATTCAACGTGGGCCCGCCACCTGCTGAAAAAAAAATGAACAAACGAGAAAACCAATTCGAGTTCTGTAATGGTCAGGCTGGGGACCTTGGCTATGAATAATTTAAAAGTAATAACAGGAAAATGATTTTGGAGTAGTTCTGTTTTAGGCTATCATCACTCAATAAAGGTGAACCAATTATATTATAAAACACAAAAATTACAACACCATTCTTAGTACCTTTTGATTCAAACTCTAAATTCCCCCCCATTCCTCTCTTTTATCATCCCTTTACTAGTTCAAGTCCTCCTTACTTTAAGAGCCTCCTTTACTGAACTACTCAACCTTTGATCTTAAATTTATTCATTCATCCTACAAACATTTTCTGAACACTTATTTGCCACTTTGCTATAAGGATTGGGGCTAACAAACAAATGTAGATTTCACTATTAAACTTTATGAGAAGTTGGGCTGAAGGGCATTGACCTTACAAAGGATATTGAAGACCTATTCAAAGAAAATCATCAAACACTAAGAAAAGAAATTACAGAAGACCTGAGCAGATGGAAAAACATTCCATGCTCGTGGTTAGGCAGAATCAATATAATAAAGATGGCCATTCTACCCAAAGCCCTTTACAGATTCAACACAATCCCCATCAGGATACCTATGGCATTTTTCAGAGATATGGATAAAGCAATTCTCAAGTTCATATGGAACAACAGGAGACCCAGACTAGCCAAAACACTACTCTATAGAAAGGAAGAAATAGGGGGCATCTCAATCCCTGACCTGAAATTATATTACAGAGCTGTAGTAGCAAAAACAGCATGGTATTGGTATCAAAACAGAACCGAAGACCAGTGGAACCGAAAAGAAGATCCTGAGACAAACCCTCATATCCTTAACTATTTGATCTTTGATAAAGGGGGCAAAAGTATAGTGTGGAAGAAAGATAGCCTGTTCAACAAATGGTGTTGGACAAACTGGACAGCCATATGTAGACATCTGAAGCTGGATCCTTATCTTTCGCCCTGCACAAAAATTAAATCAAAATGGATCAAAGACCTGGATATTAAGCCTACAACTTTAAATTTACTAGAAAAAGAAGTTGGGTCAACACTACACCTTATAGGAGTCAGCAGCTTCTTCATTAACAAAACTCCTATAGCGCATGCTGTAAAATCAAAATTAAATGAATGGGATGCAATTAAACTAAAAAGTTTCTGCACAGCTCAAGATTTAGTCAAGAGCATCAAGAGAGAACCTACAGAATGCGAGAAAAATTTTGCCTGCTACACCTCGGACAGAGGGCTAATATCCAGAATATAAAGGGAACTAAAGAAACTAAAGTCCAAACTCGCAAATAATCCAATTGATAAATGGGCTAAAGAACTCAAAAGGAACTTCTCTCCAGTGGAAGTCCAGAAAGCCCACAAATACATGAGAAAATGCTCTACATCATTAGTTATAAGGGAAATGCAAATCAAAACTTCAATGAGATACCACCTCACTCCTGTTAGAGTGGCAAAAATAAAAAATACAAACAACGACAGATGCTGGAGGGGCTGTGGGAAAAGAAGAACACTATTACACTGCTGGTGGGACTGCAAACTGGTTCAGCCACTATGGAAAGCTGTATGGAGAATCCTCAAAAAATTAAGGATTGAAC